>SJXQ01010888.1:0-15342 GCA_006408695.1 Aepyceros melampus | reverse complement strand
GCAATTCATGTAAAATAAATAAGTACATGTACTGAGTCTCAGCCTTTATCCATGAATCATTTCTATCCACGTTCTTTGGAGGAATAAAATATCTATTCTGAGACAGGGCATCTCAGACTTGTTCAGAAGGGCAGAGATCCGAACATATGTTCTTATTTGCAGAACATTTTCTTTGTTAAATATTTTCAAAAATACAGATCAATACATTTTTACTTCCTCTACATGCTAGTTTTATATATATTTTACTAGCAAAAAGAAATGCACCTATATTATTTGGATACCATATAAACGCACAACTACCAGCTCACACATCTTAAAATAAAATATATCACCCAACAAAGTGTTCAGCCAAGAGCAAATGATTGGTTTTGAGATTTCCTCTTCATAGGAATCTGCAATTTCATTTTCTTCTCTCATCTACTGGCAACCTTAAGCAGGAAAGTGGTGTCTGGAGACAAGGACTTGTAAAAAATGATTGGGGAAAAAATTTGAATTGAGAATATGTGATCCATTAACATTTTTCCTTTGCAAACAGGGTAAAGGCAATCATTCAATATTGCAGTCAAACACTTGCTCTGTACAGCTTGGAACACTAGTGCCCCTTGGGAACAAGTGTGAGTAGCCGTGGATTAAAGGAGTATGAAAGAGAGTTATTAGAAACCTGAATATAGGCTCTGCCCATGGTGTTAGGCGCAAATATAAGACCGAATGGAGCCTCTCCCAACTCAGTGTGGAAGCACATCCAGGCAAGAAGGGGCTTCAATCCTGACTCACCCCTTCCTCCTTGGTTAGGGCACACATAACAAATTTTATCTGTGGTAGCTACTCTCAGCATTATTCGTCATTGATGATAATGACGGCAATAGGTGGCAATAAGGGGTACAGTTTACTAAGGATGGATCAGTTACTCTTGAGAAATCCCATGAGAATACTAGATACATAAAATGAAGATGCTGTCATTATTCTCCTGACAATCTGAAGTATTTTTGTTGTCATTCAGTTGCAAAGTTGGGTTGGACTCTTTGTGACCCGTGGACTGTAGCATGCCAGGCTCCTCTGTCCTTGATCTCCCAGAGTTTGCTATTGAGTTGGTGATACTATCTAACCATTTAATTTGAAGTATAAACAAATGTAAATCAGTAAATTAAATGTAAGTTGTGTAGCGGCTTTTCTCCTCCTGTGCTAATGAGACAGAAGAAACGGAGAGGATCCTAAGGATAGAAGAACCCTGAGGTTTGCATTATGTCTTTTGCAAGAGAAAGACACTTCTGACCTTCACTATGAACAGAAATTACTGGGGTGGATAATACTGTGATTGAAGCTATCCTGTGTCATTTGTTTGAGACCCTGTATATCAGAAAGAGGAGAGAAGGCAGACATCTGAGATGCAATGAGAAAATTCCTGAAATGTTAGGAAACAGAACTCCCTGAAGACCTTTGGCCACGTGTAGATTAGTCTGCAGGAGAAGAAAGACAAGCTGGACACTTTTACATGCTGGAAATTCTCTTTGGCTGCTCTATTATTCTTAGTTTTATGGTTTCTGTTCTGTGTTCATGTTTGTCTCTCTGTTAATTTTCAGAGTGAATGCTTTTACAAGTCAGAGCCATAATTAATACTGACTACTACTACTACTGCTAGCTATCATTTAACATGTATTTCCTATTTGTGTTACGTATATTATAGGCTTACCAGGTGACACAGTGGTAAAGAATCTGCCTGCCAATGAGGGGGACTCAGGAGATGTGGGTTTGATCCCTAGGTGGGGAAGATCCCCTGGAGGAGGAAATGGTAACCCACTCTAGTATTCTTGCCAGGAAAATCCCATAGACAGAGGAGCCTGGCAGGGCTACAGCCCATGGGATCACAAAGAGTTGGACGAGATGTATTATTTTCCATCTTTCACAGATGAGGAAACTGACAGAGCAGTCAGGTAACTGCCCAGAGTCACACAGCAGAACCAAGGCCAGAGTACAGATCTATTTGAATTTCGGGACTGCATTTTTCATCATTACACTTCTTTCCCTGAAAAATATTGAGCACCACTGTTTAAAGACAGTTGGACACATACTTTATAATATAAATGAATGACAGATATGCTCCTTGCTCTTCGGGAATTTATTCTTTTGATGGGACAATAGTATCTGTGAATATGAAAAAAAATAATGCATTACAGAATGTGATAAAAATCAAAGGATAGTTCTGTTAAGAGCTAGAAGAACTCAGAGAAGAATTAATAGGAAAGCCTTCACAGAAGAGATGGGATATGCAGTATGTATGGACCTCAAGGGATAGATAGGATTTTGAAAAGCAGAGAACAGGAAGGAAGATATTTTATTCTTTCATGCATGCGTTCACTCAACAGAGACATATTAATTATTTGTTGTGGTTTGACAGTATTGCATGTACTTTTTCTGCTAGCATCCAAATCCGGGATAGGTATGGTGTAGGCATATTCATGGCTGAGGCAGAGAGCTGACCTGAGTGTGCAGAGCTAGGTAGAGTCAGACACATAGTGGAGAGCAGATCAGAGAGGGCTGTGAACCCAGGCCAAGGAGCAGAATGCACTCTCAGCATGCACTACATGGGTTTCCCTGGTGGCTTCGTGGTAAAGAATCCACCTGCCAATGCAGGAGATGCAGGAGATGACGGCTTGCTCCCTGGGTCGGGAAGACCCCCTGGAGGAGGAGATGGCAGCCCCCTCCTGGATTCTGGCCTGGAGAATCCCATGGACAGAGGAGCCTGCTGGGCTACCGTCCAAGGGATCACAAAAGAGTCGGACATGCCTTAAGGGCTAAACAACAACAAGGCCAATAGTTAGAGTAATTACAGAATATTTCCTTGGTTGACATGACTGACTCGATGGACATGAATTTGAACAAGTTCTGGGAGTTGGTGATGGACAGGGAGGCCAGGTGTGCTACAGTACATGGGGTCACGAAGAGTTGGACCCAACTGAGCGACTGAACTGAACAGGATATTGCAGGAGTTTCTTGCTTCTATTTGTATGTAAGAGTATGTGTGCTTTCTTTTTCTTTTTTTTTTTTTGGATTCATAGGCGCTCTTTATTCCAGTCAAATTTCTTTGCTGGATTTATGTATTACAAATATATTCTCTCAGATTATAATTTATATTTTCACTCTCTGAAAGATGCGTCTCATGAGTAGAGTATATTTGTCTATCCTTGTGCCATTACCACACTGTCTCCATTAAGGTAACTTTATAATATACTTTGTGGTGTTGTTTTAGTCGCTAAGTTGTGTCCTACTCTTTGAGACCCCCATGGACTGTAGCCCACCAGGCTCCTCTGTCCATGGGATATCCTAGGAAAGAATGCTGGAGTGGGCTACCATTTCCTTCTCCAGGGGATCTTCCCTCATCTCCTGCATCGGCAGGCAGATTCTTTACCACTGAGTCACTTGTGAAGCCCCAGTATTGTATACAGGTCTTTCAGAAAAATTTAATAGTATCATGACCATTCTAGATTCTTTGCTTTCCATGTGAATTTTTAGAATAATCTTGTCAATTATGGGTTTCCCTTGTGTCTCAGCTGGTAAAGAATCCGCCTGCAATGCGGGAGACCTTGGTTCAATCCCTGGGTTGGGAAGATCCCCTGGAGAAGAGAAAGGCTCCCCACTCCAGTATTCTGGCCTGGAGAATTCCATGGGCTATATAGTCCATGGAGTCACAAAGAGTTGGACACAACTGAGCAACTTTCACTTTGTCAATTGTAAAAATACCAGCTTAGATTTTGTTTGGGGTTGCACTGACTGTACAGATCAATCTGGAAAGAATGGATTACCTGCAATCTTCCTTTCTGGTAATAGTCTTGTCAGGTTTTGGTATGAAGGTTATGCTGGCCTCTGAAATAAAAGCAAAAATAAACCAATGGAACTTAATTAAACTTTAAACTTTTACTCAGCAAAAGAAACCATAAACAAAATGAAAATACAGCCTACAGAATGGGAGAAAATATTCACAAATGACAATAAACAAAGTGTTAATATCCAAAAATATATACAACTCATACAACTCAAAATCAAAAAATAAATAACCCACTAAAAATGGGCAGAAGACCTGAATAGATATTTTTCCAAGAATACGTACAAATGGCTAACAGGTACATGAAAAGATGCTCAATATTGCTAGTTACTAGAGAGATGCAAATCAAATCACAATGAGCTATTGTATCACACCTATAAGAATGACTATCATTAAAAAGTTTACAGATAACAGATGTTGGAAAGGATGTGGGGGAAACGGGAACACCAGTACACTGTTGGTGGGGAATGTAAATTGGTTCAGTCACTGTGGAAAACCATATGGAGGGTTCTCAAAAAACTAAAAATAGAACTGTCAGATGATCCAGCAATTCCACTCCTGGGTATGTATCTGGAAAGGATGAAAACACTGATTTGTAAGAATACATGCATCCCAATGTTCCTAGCAGCACTGTTTACAATAGCCGATATATGGAAGTAACTCAAGTGTCCAAGAATGGATGAATGGATAAAGAAGATGTGTTATATATATGTGTGTATATATATATACATACACACACACACACACACACATATATATATATAGAGAGAGAGATACACACACACACACAATAGAATATTACTCAGCTATAAATGAGCTTCCCTCATAGCTCAGTCAGTAAAGAATCCACTTGCAATGCAGAAGTCTGTGTGCAATGCAACAGACCTGGTTTGATCCCTGAGTTGGGATACAATATTACCTATATGTGGAATCTAAAAAAGAATACAAATGAATGTATGTAGCAAAACAGAAACAGACTCACTGATTTAGAAAACAAACTAGTGGTTACCAGTGGGGAAGAGGGGTTAAAAGATAAAAACTACTATGTATAAAATAAGTAAGCATCAATAATACATTGTACAACACAGGGAATCATAGCCATTACCTTGTCCAAAAAAAGAAAAGAAAGATCATGTTGGTCTCTTAAAACAAGTTGGTCTATGTTTTCTCTTTTTCCATTGCTCAGGATTGGCATTATGATTTCCTTATGTCCTGTGTAGAATTTATTCATGAAATATTTTGGTTCTGGACTTTACTTACTGGGTAGTAATAGTTATAGGGCTGATTATATTTTCTTTTCTTCTTCATTGATTTCTGGTAAGCTGTGTTTTCCTATAGTCTCTTTGACATTGGTGGAATCCATGATGTTACCTCCTTTTCATTACTAACACTGGTTATTTGGCTCTTCTATATATTTTTTCTCTCTAATTTGCCCAGTCTTTTTAAAGAACCAATCACTGGCTTTTGATTCTCTTTATTATACATTTTAAAATTTGCTCTGGGTTCAATTTTCTATTATTTTTGTGAATACTTGAGATGGATAGTTAGATAATTACATCATACTTTTATTTTCTAAGATAGGCAGAACTTTATTCCATAAATGTTACTATCCAGTATTTTCATTATCATTTATTTAAATATGTATTTTTAAATTTACATAGTTTTTTAGATAGCTGTTGCTTAATTTCCAAACATATAAAGATTTTCAAGTTATTTTTTGTTAGTAAGTTTTAATTAAATCCCTCTGTGGCCAGAGTTCATACTTTGAATAATTTATTTGAAATTTTATTACCTCATGGCAAGCATATGGTCCATTTTTGTAAAGTTTTTTTTATTGCTTTTGAAAAAAGTGCATATTCTGAATTTGTTGAGTATAGGGTTTTATATGTCTCAATTAAAGTAACAGCAGTAATTGTGTTATTTTTATCCTCACTGATTTTTTCCTACTTATAAAAATTACAGACAGTGAAGATTCATCATTATTCTTTGCAGATTTTGTCTCTATTTTACATTCCTACCAACAGTGTGAAAGGATTCCCTTTCCCCAGCATCTTCACTAACGCTTGTTATTGCTTGTCTTTTTGACAAAAACCATCTCCAGGTGTGAAGTGATATCTCATTGTGGTTTTGATTTGCATTTCTCTGATGGATTAGTGATTTTGAGCATCTTTTCACATACCTCTTGGTCATCTGTATGTCTTCCTTGGGAAAATGTTTATTCGGGTCCTTTGCCCCCCCCCCTTTTTTACTAGATTATATCTGTGTGTGTGTGTGTGTGTGTGTGTGTGTGTGTGTGTGTGTGTGTATTGCAGAAAGAAAAGTGAAAGTGTTATTCATTCAGTTTTGTCCACCTCTTTGTGACCCAATGGACTATAGCCTGCCAGGCTCTTCTGTTCACGGGATTCTCCAGACAAGAATACTGGAGTGGGTAGCCATTCCTTTCTCCAGATGATCTTCCTGACCCAAGGATTGAACCCAACTCTCCTGCGTTGCAGGCAGGCTCTTTACTGTCTGAACCACTGGCAACCCACTACAGTTTTCTTGCTCGGAAAACCCCATAGATGGAGGAGCCTGGTGGCCTACAGTCCATAGAGTCACAAAAGAGTCAGACACAAGTCAGCAAATAACTAACAACCATATATATCTTTCCCTGTTGAGTAGTGTAAGCTCCTTATATCTATTATTTCTTAGTGTTAGGCACCTGTCTTGTTTCCTCATATTTCTAATTACTCTTGATTAATAATTATAGTTTATGAAAAAAATTATGTATCTAATTTAGACCTAAGATGATATATTCCTTTAGAGAATATCTAATTGATGGCTGGGGACACAGAAAGTCCCTATTAACTTAATTAATGCAATTGGAGCTGGGTTTCTGTTTCAGTGAAGGCCCGTCTCTGGTCAATTCTTACTTCCAGGTTGGACTTTCAAGGTTCCAACAAGAATCTGGAGGGAGATGTTACTAGTTATTCTCTTTGTTGGGCCTTGAACTCCAACTTTTGTCCTCTGTATCCATAAATCTGTAAAATCTCTGTTTATTCTCTCAACCAATTCTTCCTAAAATAACCTGACAAATTTAGGGCAAATCTGACTTTACAGATTAGTTATCTTTCTGGGTCTTTTTCATCCTTCTGGATCTTGGAAACAAAATGCTTGACTGACTTGATAGCATTTTGGTGTCTTTAGTTCTATTACAATTCCCCAGCTTTTCTATTTGTTTTCAGTAGGAGAATTAGTCCAAATTACCTGGGCAGCCCTTACTAAATCCTGATTCTCATATTGTTTAAATAAAATATTTGTATGTCTTTTGGCTCAACTCTTTACAATATATATTGGAGTCACAAAAGAAATATTTTCTCTGGTATTGTGCTTAGACAAAAGAACTGGTCCTATAGCTTAGAGGTTCCATGACAAATTCAAGGTGAGATTCAATTTATTTTGCTACTTGGCAATTTTTATTTGGCCTCATTATCTAGTTTTTCTTTCTTTCTGTTTTTTTTTTTTTTTTTAGCTACTTCACTCTTTCTGCTTTCAGAGAGTATGTTATGCAAATTTAATTAGAAAAATGCCTGTGAAAGTTCTTTGTAAATATTTAAAGAAAAATGCCTGTATAAGGCGGTATTACTATTCTAGACTCATAATCATTTATCTTGTAAAAACCTTATGCACACAGATTAGCAGCACCTCTGAGAAGGTCTTGGTGAACTGTTCTCTGCAGAAGTGTTGTGCTTCATTGAATGATGACAACTGATTTAATCAGACCTTCTCCTGGGAAGAAGAATCACAAAGTAAACAAAGCGTAATATTCATCTGCATGTGAAATAAGTAAGATTAAGTAACGTGTCAAAATCATACACCTTATGCTCCATGGGAAAGATAAAGCTAGTACACAGCAGCATAAACTGAATCCAGGACCCTCTGACTCTAATCCCATGGCCTAAAATAGAAGCAATAAGACACTGAAGACTAGAGAAAATTATTTTCAAAGATAACACTTCAAAGATTTGAAAATCAAAAAGAAAAACGTCTCTCAACTCTGAGTTTCTATGCTCAGAGTTCCTTCCCTGGCTCTCCTTCCCTCCTTCCTTCCTTCCACAGCAAGTACCTTTGAGGGGGAAAATCTATATTGCTTTCATTTCCTTACTGCTCAC
Organism: Aepyceros melampus; assembly: GCA_006408695.1. NCBI lineage: Eukaryota > Metazoa > Chordata > Mammalia > Artiodactyla > Bovidae > Aepyceros > Aepyceros melampus. The sequence continues at coordinate 7,371 of SJXQ01010888.1, read as the reverse complement.
TCATGTTACATCCACTGTGGTATGATTTGTTCACTCATGCATAAACCATGCTTGCTCTTAGGGGTCACAACGACCTCCTAGTAGACCATCTGATGGTTTTATTCCTTCTCTGTTTCTGTATGACATCTGTCATTCTCTCCTGTCCTCCTTCCCTCCAAATTCTTGTCCAACTCCCCTTCCTCCTCTTTTTCTCCACGTTCAGAGGATCCCTTGTGTCAATCCTTGTATCTTCCCGCTGCTTTTTCCCTTTCCTATTTCCTTCAACAATTTCACTTAAAAAAAAAATACTTGCAACCATTATACTATTTAGGGACTTCCCAGGTAGTGCAGTGGTAAAGAATCTGCCTGCCAATGCAGACGATACAAAAGACTCAGGTTCAATCTCTGGGTCAGGAAGATCCCCTGGAGGAGGAAATGGCAACCTGCTCCAGTATTCTCGCCTGGAAAAATTACAGACAGAGGATCCTGGCAAGCTACAGTGCAGGGAGTTTCAAAGAGCTGGACATGACCGAGCACACACACATTGTATCTTCATGACTTTAAAACCTCTTGTTTATGCTCTCCTCTTAAACTAATTGAGCAGTTTCAACTGCCTACTGATGGTTTCAGATTTTTCCAACCCTACTCAGTTCAGTTCAGTTCAGTTGCTCAATCATGTCCAACTCTTTGGGACCCCATGAATCGCAGCACACCAGGCCTCCCTGTCCATCACCAACTCCTGGAGTTCACTCAGACTCATGTCCATCGAGTCCGTGATGCCATCCAGCCATCTCATCCTCGGTCGTCCCCTTCTCCTCCTGCCCCCAATCCCTCCCAGCATCAAAGTCTTTTCCAATGAGTCAACTCTTCACATGAGGTGGCCAAAGTACTGGAGTTTCAGCTTTAGCATCATTCCTTCCAAAGAAATCCCAGGGCTGATCTCCTTCAGAATGGACTGGTTGGATCTCCCTGCAGTCCAAGCTACCCGTGATTGTTCTAGAATTAATGAGGGCTTCCCTGGTGGTCCAGTGGTTAAGAATCTGCCTTGCAATGCAGGGGACACGGGTTTGATCCCTAGTCTGGGAATATCCCACATGCCATGGGGCAACTAAGCCCAAGTGCCACAATTGCCAAGCCTGGACTCTGGAGCCTGGGAGCCACAACTACTGAAGCCATGTGCCTAGAGTCCACACTCTTCAACAAGACAAGCCACCACGAGAAGTCCGCACACCTCCACTGGAGAGTATCCCCCGCCTCCGCAACAAAAGGCCCAGGCACAGCAACAAAGACCCAAACAAGGCGTAATCAAAAATAATATATATATATATATATATATTTAGAATAAACGAGAACTCGGGCTGGCAGTAGATATGTTACCTTGTCTGTAAACAAACATGGACTGGAAGTAATGTAATCCTTTGACTTCTTTATGCCTGATGTAAGGGTGCTTTGAAATTAACAGATCCCTGGAGAGATGGAGAGCGTAACATTTCAGTCTTCCATTGAAAGACCACAACGCTCCAGCCAGAAGACTCTTTGGCTGATCCTTCCACCGAAGTCTCTGATGCCCAATTTTTATACCAGTTTGTCTAGTGATAAAATGGGGATTAAAAGTCAACTTCGTACCCTGGGAAACTGGTAACTAGCAGTGGGGGCAGAACTGGCTGTGCTGTGCTCAGTCTCTCAGTCGTGTTCGACTCTTTGTGACCCCATGGACTGTAGCCCACCAGGCTCCTCTGTCCATGGGGATTCTCCAGGCAAGAACACTGAAGTGGGTTGCCATGCCCTCCTCCAGGGGATCTTCTCAACCCAGGGATCAAACCCAGGTCTCCCACATTGCAGGCAGATTCTTTACCATCTGAGCCACCAGGGAATCCCAAGAATACTGGAGTGGGTAGCCTATCCTTTCTCCAAGGGATCTTCCTGATCCAGGAATTGAACCAGGGCTTCCTGCATTACAGGCAGATTTTTTTTTACCAGCTGAACTACCAGAGAAGCCCCCTTTAGCATAAATCAGTCCTTTTCCTTGTGGTTCAGATTTGCTCTCAGTCTCTCTCATTGAGCACTGAAATGTCTTCCTTGATGAGAATGAGTCTCCCCGTACTTCATGAGTCACCAAGGTCCATGTATGAGGATCACTTTTTGTATATCATGGTACCTCACTGAACCATATTTGAGTTTGAAGCACTCTGGTCTAAGATTATCCCTCCATGGGCACTAGCCTTACCATTGATTACATCCTACAATTGCTTGGCCCTTTCTCCTAAACTCTTACTTGTTGGCACAGACAGTATTGGGATACTTATAATTAAGCTCATTAGGACAGGACCTTAATGTCCCATATTCTCTTGTGCTCACTATTCCTTCTAGTATTACTTTCTCCTAGACACGCAATCACCGAATCATTGTCTCATCTTTGACAATTATTCCTGCATTGTTAGGGACTTCCCTGGTGACTCAGATGGTAAAGTATCTGCCTACAATGCAGGAGACCCAGGTTCAACCCCTGGGTCGGGAAAATCTCCTGGAGAAGGAAATGGCAACCCATTCTAGTATTCTTGCCTGGAAAATCCTATCGATGGAGGAGCCTGGTAAGCTACAGCCCTTGGGGTCGCAGTGTCGGACACGCCTGAGCGACTTCACTTTCACTTTCCTCCTTTGTTAGAACTTCAGTAAACCATCTACCAGGCTATTTTATTCTATCTCCATGACAACTCTCATTGATTCCTTCATTATCTAGCTAAAACAAAGCACTCGGTTTTATCTCTCTCATCACTTGCCTTTAGCTTCCAATGATCTGTGTAGTATCTGTGCATGTGCCCCTGGCTTTCCCACATCCTTGCCTTTGTTCCGGCTATTCCCACTGATAAGCACCAGCCTTCCCAACAAGGCTTATGCCTCTAAAAAGCTATTCAGTTTTCAAAATCAGTTTTCTCAGCTGTAAAATAGAATTTACATTGATTTCATAGAGAACTACATAAAATAATGTAACTAAAGGAGGAGGAGGCATGGCAAAGAGGAGGGCTTGGCAACCCACTCTAGTGTCCTTGCCTGGAGAATCCCACGGCCAGAGGAGCCTGGAGGGCTAAAGTCCATGGGGTCACAAAGAGTCAGACACGACTGAGTGACTAAGTGCACAAAGCATTTTAAATGATAATCCTTATTACTTTCCCCTTAATATTATAACTCATATCACCCATAAAGTATTGTTTGATTCTCCCAGACTAGAAATGATTTCTTTCTCTCCTGAATATCATGGGAAAGCTTTTCCATTCCTTTCCCCTGGTATTATCACTTTTACCTCATGTTACATTACAGTTATTTAGCACATCCCTTGTCCAATCATAACAAACTCAAAGCTCCCTTAAGTCAGGGGCCATTTCTTGGGCATCTTTTTTCCTTCCCCAGTGCATAGAATAGATAACCTTATAAATATTTGCAAAAGCAAATGAACAAATTCACCACAGTGGTAATTATAACATTATAACAATATTTACTCAAAAATTATATCTTGATGAAATTACAAATAAACAAATCCTGTTATATCCACAAATTGCACAGTGAATCATTCATCTGGAGGGTGATAACCTGGCTCTTTTGGAGAGGTCTGGCAGGCTCTGAAAGACAAGTGAAGACCTGAAGAAGGCAGTGTTGCTGCTCAGAAGTAAGAAACTGGGAAGAATGCTTGTCCCTGGAGACAACCAATTTCAATTTTCAATTCAAGTGAGAAACTGGGAAGAAATGCTTCTCCCTGGAGATAAGCATTTTTAATTCCACTATGAAATTTCTTAAATTCTTTTGGCTATAAGATAAGCCATTATTTTATCAACTACCAAGAAAAAAGTCTAGAATAGCGAATCTAATAAGAAACCCTGGCATAAAGCCGGAGTCCCCAAGGGACAATTTCATTTTTCAACCTCAGCCCTGGTAGGAGAGAGAAAAGAAAACTCTTCCCTGAGATTCTGAACAATAACCTTTACTCACAGAGGTATGAGATCTGCATTCACACCACCTTTGCTTTGCAAACAAGTCAGGGTGATAATCTGATTTAAAGTGGTCTCAGGTCCGTAGTGACCCTAGTGGAAATACATGCTCGTATAAGAAATTCAATTCAGGCAACATCAATCCCGTAAATTGCCATTGATCATAGGATGCATCTCAGTTTCAGAGGTTGTTAAATTGTGAAAAAAAAAATCATCTTAGAATTGATGTAATACATTGTTTCCATTATGTATTGAGAAGGTCTGTAAAAAAACTCAATGAGGGAGATAGAAAGTAAAAACAAACCTTTCTTTCTTTGACCTTTTGACTGGGACCAGTGCTTCTCTTCCAGAGACCCGTTAGGAAGGACCCTTGCATTCAGAAAATAGATTCTAAGAGCGTAGGGCTTTTGAGGGTCCGTGCTGGTCTCCCTGTCCTGTCTTAATGGAGCCCGTGTAGAAGACTACCTGGGATTAGAGAGGAGATGGCGAGAACCCATTCTCTAGTCCCAGTGGACTGACTCCTTCCACCTGCTAGTGCCTCAGTTTCACTTCCTGAGAGGCTTCTTGCACTGCTCACCTTCCTGACTACACACCTGTTTGCTTGTTTTCCTTTCCCCCCTCACAGAGCAAAACAGGAAGCAGGTCATTCATGCACGCATTTTACATCACAGAGCACGTATACACACACACACACACAGACTGGGAAGAGTAGCTGATCACTTTTACACTACTGTGGACAAACCTAAATTCCTAAAACATGATGTTTCCTTAAATGGGAGTTTAAATACCGCCAGAGAGGAGGAGGCCAAGTGGTCCCGGCACATGGAAGGGCAGGTTTGAGCGAAATGCTACAGTAGTGCCTTTGGGCAAGCAGATTTAGTTTGAAAACTTAGATGTGTCACTCTGGTAGGTGAGACTATGCCTCAAACCAACTACTCAACCTTGTAGTTTTTTTTCCCTTAGGGAACCTCATGAGGATTGGTCATCAAATACAAATAAGATTTGCTTTCAGTGTGACTTGAGATACTGATCACACAATGTATTACATGTGTATGTGAATCGGTTTAATGCAAAACCATGTAAATGAGAAAGTTTTTTTAATATTCTAATGAAGACTTACCACCATTGGTGTAGACTAGAGTCAATTCAGACTATGCACCAATATTGAGCAGTTCCCCCAGGTATCATTTGCCAAGTCAGTAGTAAGGTTTTTATGTGCAGCCTGTTACTACATGACAGCATGAAATCTTGTAATTCACTAGAGCAAAGTAATAAAAATGCTCTTCGAAGATTTGTCTCAGAAATATCTGCTAATCAAACCCACCTATAAGTCAATCAAGATCTACCCTTGGGCTTATTGCTCAATGAAATATCCAAATAAGCCAAACTTTGTTTTTGAGTATGTGTGATATTTATAAATTATGTGACATATAAGTTGACTCAAACCATAAATCTAAAATAAATTTTTCTCTTAAAGAAGCAACAATGATATATCTTAGTTTCAAAGTGTTTCCTCCTTAGGCTGTGAATTGTCTATGAAGTTAAAAATATACATATGCCTGAAAGTGAAGTGAAAGGGTTAGTCACTCAGTTGTGTCCAACTCTTTATGATCCCCATGGAGCGGGTAATCATTCCGTTTTCTGGGAGATCTTTTCAACCCAGGGATCAAATCTGGGTCTCCCTATTGCAGGCAGATTCTTTACCATTTGAGGCACCAGGGAAACCCCATACATATGCATATGCATACATATATTTGGATATCCATATATATGGTATAAAATAGGTACTGTTCATCATCCATAGGTTTGATCCCTGGGTCAGGAAGATCGAGAAGGAAATGGCAACCCACTCCAACATTCTTGCCTTGAGAATCCCATGAACAGAGGAGCCTGGCGGGCTACAGTCCATGGGGTGGCAAAGAGTTAGACACGACTGAGTGACTAACACTTAACAACAGAGATAAATTAAAGGCCCAATGCTTTTTTTCTCACCAAAATAGAAATTACTATTGTTTTAGCCCTAACGCATCTGGTTTTAAAACATCTGACTCCATTTTCTTTTAAAAATTATTTTATTATTCTTATTGTTATTTCATTTATTTTTATTTTTTGGCTGTGCTGTGCAGCATGTGGGCTCTCCACTCACCAGCCAGGGATGGAACCTGTGCCCCCTGCATTGGAAGGCAAAATCTTGACCACTGGCCCACCAGGGAAGTTCCCTTAATCCATTTTCAAGGGAGATATCTCTTTCGCTGATGAAATACGAGGAGCAACTAGTTAGTGCAGCTGATAAACCAACTGTCAAGATTGGTGATGTAATCATAGTTGTTTTATTTCTCTGGCCCTCTGAACCTGTTCGAACTAGGAAAGGTGATTCTGAGTAAAGAAATGTTGAATACCTCTAAGTCACGAAATTTAATAGAAAAAAATAATTGTTCCAAACTCTTTTGATTAAACTCTTTTAATATTATCCTAGGAATTTACTTTCTAACACGGAAAATTGATGGATAGAAATAATTGATGTTAAAAGAGTTAAATCTAGGTTAGAAAATGTATTTATTCTTATATCCAAAAAACCTCTTTCCCTATTCTGCTTCTATCCCTCCTTGTCCATCTGAAAATATAAACTCCCTGGTAGCATGGGGCCCATACTCAAGAAGTGTGAAATGTTTCCTTACTGAGGAATAAGAAGATCTTGTGAAAATACCTATGATTATGCTACCAATCTTGACAGTTGACTAACCAACAGAACTACCTAATTGCTCCTCATATTTCATGAGCAAAAGATATGCCATCATTGGAAATGGATTCAGATTTTTAAAACTAGATGCTTTTGGGGTTAAAAAAATAGTTCCTGTTTTGACTAAGAAAAAGTAGTCCTGGCCCTCTAATTTACCCCTAGTACATTAACAGCGGCCATATGATCAGCATAATCAGAACTGGCTTCTAAAACCCTTGGAATTGCCTAAGTGATGACAGTGATCAATGTCTTTTGTTATGTTAATTAGGTGACTTTTGGATTCCATCTAAGGATGGAGGCTGGTTGCCAGGAGAACCAAACACGTAATTATCAAGTTCAGATCAGTTCAGTTTATTTCATTCCCTCAGTCGTGTCCAACTCTTGTGACCCCATGAATCACAGCACACCAGGCCTCCCTGTCCATCACCAACTCCCGGAGTTCAATCAGACTACTCATGTCCATTGAGTCAGTGATGACATCCAGCCATCTTATTCTCTGTCGTCACCTTCTCCTCTGGCCCCGAATCCCTCCCAGCATCAGAGTCTTTCTCAATGAGTCAACTCTTCCCATGAGGTGGCCAAAGTGAAATCCCAGGGCTGATCTCCTTCAGAATGGACTGGTTGGATCTCCTTGCAGTCCAAGGGACTCTCAAGAGTCTTCTCCAACAC
>SJXQ01010887.1:214014-259700 GCA_006408695.1 Aepyceros melampus | reverse complement strand
AAGAGTCGGACACGACTGAATGACTGAACTGAACTGAACTGAACTGAATATATTGTTAGTCACTGTTTTAGGTACTAGCAGTAAAAATACAGCTATCGTTTACTCTCCTCACACACATTTTTATTTTTTTCACTGTCTGTTGTTTTTCTCTTAATGCCTTAGTGTGAGCATTTTCTGGAGTTATGTTGCCTTCTTTGTGGAGGCTTCTTTCCCTTTTTGTGTCCCAGATAAAGTGTATTTAACCTTCAGGGCCCAATCTAAACATCAGTCCTCTGGGAAGATTCTGTGATTTCACCAGGAACAATCAATCACTCTCTATGCTCATATAGCACTTTATACATTTAAAACAATATTCTAGTCTTTACATTGTTTCATAACTGTTTATATCTCTGGGATGTGAGCTCTTTAACATAGAGATCTTATCCTCATAATAAATTTCTCCCAAGCTCCAGTAGAAGTTGGACACATAGAGATTATTCAACAAGTATTGACTAAATTATCAGACCCTGATTTTTTTAAACTTTTCATTATGAAAAATTTTAAATTTATTCAAAAATAAAGACAACAGTGAGCTGAATCACTACTACTTATCTGTCAGCTTTGACAGTTATCAGCCTGTGGCCAGTCTCATCTCATCTACTTCCCTTCCATTCTCTCTCTCCAATGAATTATTCTGAAGCGAACCTCAGAAATCATTTCAGTCAAAAATGCTTTTCTGATATTTTTAAAGGAAATGTTTAAATATTAAATATAAAACTTTAGTGTACATGGAGTCAGCTTACTAGAACCCTCAATTAACTGTCCCCCAATTTTAACAGAACAAGATAAGTAAGAAATTATCTGCGGGGTCGCACAGAGTCGGACACGACTGAGCGACTTCACTTTCACTTTCCCTTTCCTGCACTGGAGAAGGAAATGGCAACCCACTCCAGTGTTCTTGCCTGGAGAATCCCAGGGACGGAGGAGCCTGGTGGGCTGCCGTCTATGGGGTCGCACAGAGTCGGACACGACTGAAGCGACTTAGTAGCAGTCTTATAACAAATCCAGCATAACCTTCTAAATTGCTATACTTAGAAAAATTCTCAGATTTCACTAAGCTTGATGGTATTGCAAGACCTAAGTTATCATAGAAATAGCCAAGGTAAAGTATTTCACTTAGACAAGAAATATACTTTTTTATGGTAAAGTTAAAAAAAATTTTTTTGTTAAATCTCATTTCATCAGAAACATGTTTTATTACATTTAGATATAAAATGATAAAGCTGGAGGCACAAATTTTTTTTAATTAGATTGCATAATGAAGTGTGGAGTGTTATATGAGTATGGTTAAGAAATACTACCCTTTACTTCTTTTAATCTAAGGAACATTTTTTGAGCTCTTTCTGTTTCCTATGTTACCTTTGGTGGTCTGCTGGAAACGTGTAAAAGTTTTTTCTGATATATCTAATGATTTACCACTTTGCTAAGCTACTGTCCTCTCTTGCCTTTTATAATAGTCTTCTAATTGGTCTTTCTGCATCAGCCCTTGCCTGTCTGCCTCAAAAGTCAGAACAGTCCTTTATAAAATATGCCAGATTCCATCACTGCTCAGCTCAAAACTTCCTAGTTACTTCCCATCCCACTAAGAGATAGCATGCTGTATTCTCAGTGTATGTGGTATTGCTCACTAGGGTGTGTTTTGGAAATTTGTGTAAACCTTTTGGGATGTACCTTGATTGAGTGGGATTTAGTGTATTTCCGCCTGCTAGTCCATCCTACAGCTTCCCTTGAACAATCATTTCTCATACTGTATGATTTTTAAATCAATTTTAGAGGTAAAATTTATATAAAATAAGATGGGCCATTTTAACTGTGCAGTTTGATCAGTTTTGACACATGTATACACCCTTGTAACCACAACAGTCAGAGTATAAGCATTCTCATCATCGCAAAAAGTCCCCTTGTGTGTCTTCTGCATGACTTTTGGATGTCCTTTGGACATTCTAGAAGGTGAAAAATCTGTTTATAATGATCTGAATCTAGACCTAACTCCATTTATATAAATATACAAAATGTTTTGCATGGTTTTAAGGTACATTTGATTTTCCAGAAATGCAACCATCATATAATTTGAGGGAAGATGACACTCTATAGAGTGTTCAGAATTTTACCAGAGGTTTGTCATTTAGAAAGGCATTTTAAAGATTGAATCAGCATCACCATCAGTGACTTTTGAGGCTTAAAGAAAACACACCTTTATCATTCTGCATTTGTACATGTCACATTTACAGTGGTTAGAAAGGTGACATTTTTATCTTTTACAGTGTTTATGTCTAAACATTTACCTATTGAAATAGATTAATTTTGTTATAACTTACTTCCATTTATTTCTCATTTGTATTACAGGTTCAGTATTGTATTAGTTCTTTTGAAGTTAGGTGTGTAGATAAGTTGTATCACCAGTGAGGTTAATTTCAGGATATAAGGGAAGAATATAAAACATTTGTTATAAAAAGAGAACACTGGACCTTCAGATTAGAGGACTGTCCTATATATTCCAATTCTGCCTCTTTCCTCCCCTAGATTACCTCTCTCTTTGAATCTGCTATTCTCCTCCCTGCCCCTTTGCTCTAGCTACACTGGCCACTGACTTCCTTGCTGTTCCTTGAAATTTCCAGGCATGTCTGGACCTGTGTCCTCATTTGCTGTTGCTTCCTCTGCTGGAATGCTTTGCTACCACATATCCATATGGCCCTCTCCTTCCCTTTCTTCAGCTCTTTACTTAAATACCACTTTCTCAGTGAGGCTTTCCCTGGCCGCCGTATTTTAAATTGCATCTCTACCACTCAGCACTCCTCATGATTCTTCCCTGATTTATTTCTCTTACAGACTTGTTACTCTCTAGACAGACTTTGTATTTTGCTCTTTTTAATTTTTTTTTGGTTAACTGTTGACCGCCCTATGCCCTCCCTCTCACCCCCACCCCCCAAAACACACACTCTAAAATCTAAATTTGATGTGGCCAGCTGCAAAACGTGGATTGGTGCAAAGTGGAAAAAAAAAATCATCCAGTTGCCCAGCCAATTGAAATTTGTTTTTGATATGCTACAAAGTCAGCCCTGGGCTCCCTTTATCTTCCAGCCTGGTGTAAAATTGTACTGGCTTCCCCAACCTTTAGTCTTATTTATAAAGGCAACAGTATCCCTAAAGTTTAGAACAGTGCCCAGTTCACAGTAGGCACTCAATAAATATTTATTGAATGAATGACTGTCTTTAGAATTCCAAGAGAGGTGTTTTTGTTTGATTTTATCTAAAGATTTGGAGCCTTAAATACTTTTAGTTTTATATTAATATGGCTTTCTATAGAGTAATACAAAGTATATTACCTGGAGATGTGCCACTTGCATTCTTTTTATGTTATAAAAGTTGGTTGATTCATAATTCATTCTCTAAAGGTCCTATTGTATTTTTTCCCTCATTAAGAAGACTGATAGCTATAACCTAGTGTTATTTATAAACTATAGCCATAAGGCACATTGATGTGTGTCCTACATATGGTATAATTAATCTGAATCATAAATTACTTACCAATCATTTGCCTCCAGGTATCAGAGGCAATATATGGTATCTTTCTTAAGAATAATACTGGGGAAACCTTGTTAATACAAATATACCTCATTGATTTGAGCTCCTACTATGTTAGAAATTGAATTAATTTTCTTGAACTGAGCTGAAAATTTTAACCCCTGAATAACCTCCAGATAAAAGCAAATCAGTGGTTTAAAGAGAATTAGAGGCGGATGATCAACCTGTTTAAGAGAACAGCCTACCTATAGATAATCATTTGAAGTAATCATTTGTTTATTCATTCAGGCCAATGTTTATTAAGCAGCTGTATGCAGCAAGCATGGGTGTGAAATATAAGGGTAAATGAGGCAGACTCGCAGTCTAATACAAGCAAGTATTGACACAAACAAGACAGACACAATAAAATGCCATGGTCCTCAATATAGCAGTCTTACAGGAGACAGAAAGGAATAGATGGGGGCTGCAATGGTCACATCTGCCTGCAGAATTGAGAATTAGATTGAAAAGTCTTCAGAAAGAAGTTAATGGTTGAACGGAACATCTGGAGTTACGGATGTGGTTGTGTGGGTTGAATGATGAGATGAAAATATTGTAGGCATAAAAAGCAGCAGGATCTAAGAACGAAAATAATCCACCTGGTTAGCAGAACTGTTTGAAAGTATTGGAGTATAGACTACTGTGGGAGCGAAATGAGTTAAGAGTGGAGTGGTGGGTAGAGATCAGGAATGAATGGCCTGGTACCATGTCCTAGAGGAATTTGAGCTTTATCATCGCATCACTTTACTTCACTGGAGTTTGGGAATTCATTAGACAGATGGAACAGGAGGTGTTTCAACTGTTAACAGCAGTCCAGATGAGCATTGTTTGAGATCCCACAGTAAGAATATAGCAATTGAGATGAAGATGAGGGAAACGGATTGGAGAAATGCTAGAATCTGTAGGACTGGCTGATGGTTTTGGTGGAGGTATGGAGAGGAGAAAGAATTTAGCACAAGTCATAATCTCAGATGCCTCAAGGGCCAAACAGTTGACAAAAATGAATCAAAGAAACCTCAGCACCCATTGTGGCGGTTATGAATACTAGCTGAAATGAGAGCTTACCTGAGTCTAAATGGGACATCTACTCTTCAGTTTTAGCCCATTGTTCTGTGTAAGTGGAGCCTGATGTTGCCTCTTCCGGTTTTTAAAGAGAATCCTAAATCTTTTATTTTTCTGTGACATCTCCCAAATCTTAAATGTTGGTTCAAAGTTGTTTGTTTGTTTTTTTAAGTTCTGTCTGAACCAAAATAAACAACTTCAGTAAATAAGCAGCTGGGTTGCAGCCTCTGTCCTAAGATGATGCCTACTTTTTTTTTAATGATTAGAAGTACGATGCTATTCACTAAGATAGGAAGTAGAAGGAGAGAAACAGATAGGGAGATGATATGGAGAAGACTAATGAGATTTTGAACATTTTGAGTTTGAGGTACATCAATTAACAGCAAGCTACAAATGCAGGTCTGGAACACAAGTGAAAAGTCTGAACTGGAAAACAAAGACCTGGGAGTTACTAGTAAATGAATGGGAGGTGAAATTTTTAGCCAGTTTGCTTTAAACAACTTTTCAAGAAACCTTTGTTTTCCTGTTCTTGCTCAATTTCCTGTTCTTGGCAACAATTGTTAGAGTTACCTCTCCTGGCCCGTTTAGAAACCCTCCATAGTACCTGACACAGTCAAGGGCTTCAGAAAAATTCACTTTCTGACAAAAACAAGGATTTTTCTTGAGGATAGTTTCTGTAACACTACCCTTATTCCTATGTCTGTTTGCCTTCTGTGTTTCTAAGAAAGATCCTTCTGTCATTAATGGAACCAGAAGAACTGACTTGTGGTAGTCTCTCTGAAGGCAAAAGTCAAATATCTCCAAATGCCACTGTTGATTTTTTTTTTTAATATTACAGATTGTAAGACCTTAGAAAATATTCTTCTTTCTTTCATAGTTCCTCATTAGTAGCTAATTTTCTTCTGTGAATACTTAGAAATAAGTATTGAGTGACATTATTCGGAGTTTGAATGCCATGTGAAGATGAACTCATTTCCCAAGGTGGTAATCTTAGTAGCTTGCTCATGTTACATGTAGGATGGGAGTTACTTGCAGCTCTATCAGCCTTCAAGTAGGTGTAACGTTTGTGCTCATTTCAGGACCTAGGCTGAAGGAGCATTGCTTTTTGGGATGGCAGGTAAAGATGGCTGCTGGAAACTCACTGTCTTTTAAAGCTTTTGCTTAGATATTATGTATATCATATCTGTTCACATTCCATTGGCTAAACCTGACATCTGTTGAGGAGGGGGGGATACATAATCCTCTTGGGGATAATCACCATGGTCTACAGTAGTAGGCAAGTGTATTTTCTGTGCTGGGGTGTGATGAGATGATGAAAAGAAAGGAAGTACCATAATGAGATCTTACTCTTCTGATGGGATAGGAAAAGTGCTTATAAATAATTCAATATCTATGTGGGAGAGTAAAGGATTGATTTTTATTAACGTCATGAAAGAAAGAGTTAGATTCCAGGTACTATAAAAAAAGGAAAGGGCCAGATTCCAGTGAAGTGAGTCTACAGTCAGGTGACATGCTGGGTGCTGATGACAGCCACCAAAGTGGAATTAAGTAAAAGCAATACTGATGCTATAGTTGCAGCAGCGATGCATTCCTGGCATTCACTGCTGACCTCTCTGATTGTAGACTCTCTGTATTTTTATGGACTGTGATCACCTGGAGAGCCTCTGGCCCAGCTATGGGGAGCAGCTGCCATTTCTCAATCCCAACAGATATTGCCTTGTGGGGACACTAAGGACACTGTGGCCACCTTCTATATTTGAAATCTCACTATTTTTCAGTGTTGGCTCAAATTTAAAAAAAACACACTGTGGGCCAAACAAAATATTCCTGTGGGTTAAATCAATCTTAGTTTGTGACTGCTTATCTAGAGGAGTGGATTGACTTCATATCCTTCAGATAATCTCCCATGAACACACTTCTCTCAACATATATATTTGTTCTAGTTGTTTTACAGGTTGGAAGTATGATTGACTTCCTTTTGCAAGAATGGAGTTTGCTTAAATGACATGTGTTCCTGAATAAAAGGCCAAAAAGGAAGAGAAGGTAATTTCATCCCTTCTCGATTTTTATGTGATGATCAAATTATCAGCAGAATATTAATTTTAGAGCTGGCTTTTTCCCATGGTATACTTGGAACCAACCCAGGAGAGGCCTGATTTATTGCACAGAGGCTGAAAATGATCTGGTAGCAGCACCTGGAGGGTACTTCCTTCTCATTTCTATTCTTGTATGTGTTCTTTCCACCACTGGCATTAGTGCTTGATGTTCTCCTCACACATAGCCAATTCAGAGTTCATAGATGATGGTGACTAGAAGAAGGTTTTACCCCTGATCTTATTAGAACCAAAGAGTAATATTAAATGGCTCTATTTGGATGTGTGGGTGTCCAAGTTGTTTCATAGTGGCTTCCACAGCTAAGCCCTTCTGTTGCATGAATAAGGCTAATTCACAAAGAATAAATACTCTACCACAGTGCTCTTCACTGGGGTCTTCTCAAGGACAAGTACAAGATTTCCATCACCCCTGGGCTGACAGGGTTTATATTTCAAGATGACCAAGTATTCAGCTAATGAAAGGGGATAAAAACTTCAGAAACCACACCCAGAAATATGTCAGACTGTAAATCCAGAGAACAATTGAGATTCTTTAAATTTAAGTATAAAGCGCTATGGTTTATAAAATTAAAGGAATTTTTCAGAGTATTAACAAGTGCATAGCATTGTCCCGATAGTGTTGTTTAGTTGCTAAATCACGTTCAATTCTTTTGCCACCTCACGACCCCATAGCCTACCAGGCTTTTTGTCCACTGGATTTCTCAGGCAAGAATACTAGAGTAGGTTGCCATTTCCTCCAGGGCATCTTCCCGACCCAGGGATTGAACCGGCATCTCCTGCATTGTAGGTGGATTCTTTACCGCTGAGCCACTTGGGAAGCCCATATTAATAGTGTACATATTTCTATTTGGTGCAGTTTGACATAGTTAGAGGTAACAACCACATATACTTGCCACTACAATATGTTAATAGATTATGTCTAAATAAACACATATTTGTAGCATTTGCCTCTTGTGATTGAGTATTGTTTAGAAAGAGATAAATTTAAGCTTTTGTATTATATACTCAAATGCATTGGCTATAAGTACACTAATGGTTTAAATTAAGAGAAAAGTTATATTAAGTGTGACAACATAAAGTTATTTATCTGTACTCTTTAAAAAATATTTGAATTTGAATTAGCACATAATAAAGTACAGAGGCACTTAAAAATGAGAAAAAACAAAAGCTAGTCTATGAATGAGTTTGTGGGAGTGGAAACAATGGGTAGAGATGGTGAATAATTTACTTGAAACCTTAAAAATGACTAGATGTTAAAACTGAGTAAAAACTTAACTCAGGATTTCTTGGTAAAAGGGGAAATGTAAGTTGCATAGTCTTACTAACCACTAAACTGAAATATATCAGTTGCTCAGAAGAAACAAATGTTACTTAACATTGAACTCAAAGGAAATTTACCTCACAGATCTTATTATGAAGGATACTGTACAAACAAAAATGTCACCAAATTGCAATTTAATGCAAGATGCCACAATATTCTTTTCATGGTCATTTCAACATAGGCTTTTGGCAGAAGTCCAGAGATACAGTATTCAATAGATTTCTATGAAAGCTGAAGAAATGTACCTTAATTTTGTAATTTGAGGGTGATGGTAACATGAATGAGGATAGATTAAATAATTGCTTTGCCCTTTAATGTGTCCACTTAGCAAAAAATGAAAGAAATATTGAGGATGACACGTTGTAAAACAGACCTAAGATCTTTTTGTTTTCATTAATTCTAAAAGTATTTATTGATGTTACAATGTATATACTTGTTCTGCATGTGACCTAAAAATGTTCATGAAGATCATATCTTTAGATGATCCTTAAGTATTTATATATCCACTTGTTCTAAGGATTTTCACCTATGCTGAGGTGAGAATATATAATTAAAAAGAAAAAATCAATAATATAGTTCATGGGTCTAATTTGGACAAAATATTTTAAATTGTTAATAAGACAAATAGTTCAAATAATGAGCAAAGGATTTTTAAAAATCCAGAAAAATTTGAGATTCTCATAAATTTTATCTGTCTCTTTGACCTGGTCATTTGTATTTCTGTTAAATAAGTGTTTCAGGTCATGTTCATATGCATTTATTTTGAGCCTTGACTTTGAGAACACAGATAGCTAATGTACGTGGCCAGGTGATTTTGATCATGAGTGATAAAAGATGAGAGATAATGTGGTAATACAAACCCTATATCAAACTCCAAAGCATAAAACCTAATAGTTTTCTTACCCCCTGACCTTTTTTCCCAAGGGAAATTGTGTGTGACATTAGTTTGAAATGAGTGAGGAAACTCCCAAAGGTAGCAGAAAGGATGGGATTAACTTTATTAAGGCTCTCCTATGAGAGACATTGTGAGGTTTTCTGTTGTGTTTCTTTTGCAGGTATTACATGTCCTCAACTCCTGTCCATAGCATCTTGTACACGGGTTAAGTAATTTGACCAAGAAAGTGTACTGAGTGAGGATTGTAATGATGGCAGTAACACAAGGAAGCTGGTTCCACAGGGGGTTAGGTAACCTGCCCAAAGTCCCACACTGAGGAGAGGGCAGAGCTGGGGTCTGACTCCATAGTACACAAGCAACAGTATCAGCCTAGAGAGACCATAGAAACAAATACTTTTAAAATGGAAAGAGACTTCACAGATCATCTAGCTATTTCATTGTCCTTTAGCACACCCATTTTACACCCAAGGAAAGAGAGATGCAATTACATTTATGGTCTTTCAGATGGAAATGAAGTGTGAAATTATTGAAAGTGACAGTGAAAGTTGCTCAGTCATGTCCGACTCTGTGTACCACAGTCCATGGAATTTCCCAGGCCAGAATACTAGAGTGGATAGTCTATCCCTTCTCCAGCAGGTCTTCCTGACCTAGGAATTGAACCAGGATCTCCTGCATTGCAGGTGGATTAGTACCAACTGAGCTATCAGGGAAGCATGAAATTATTGAATCAATTTAATTCTTTGCCTAGTACATAATTGATTGTTGTTGTTTTAGTTATTAAGTCATGTCCAGCTCTTTTTCAAGCTCCTGGACTGTAGTCCAGCTGGTTCCTCTGTCCATGGGATTTTCCAGGCCAGACTACTGGAGTGGGTTGCCGTTTCCCTCTCCAGGGGATCTTCCTGACCTGGGGTTTGAACCTGCGTCTCCTGCATTGACAAGAGGATTCTTTACCACTGACGCACCAGGGAAGCCACTCATATTTTAATAAGTAAATAAGAGGACAACGTGGTAATAATTATTAACTTTTTTGTGAAGAGGAAGACGTTGTTGGCAGTAAGACAAGCAGAGTAAACGGAATAAATTAAACCTACGTGCTGAACTTTCCTGAGGTCCCCACCGAGACCTTCCCCCACTTCTCCCATTATTTTCCTATCAAATGCTTATAAGCTGGTTTAGGACAACATAGGAGTTTAGAAAATCATAAGAGCATATTTTCATGTCTGAAATTCACCCAAATCAATTAGCCTGCCCTTTACCAATTCCTGAATTTGGCAATAAAGAGTTCATGATCTGAGCCACAGTCAGCTCCGGTCTTGGCTTTCCTGACTGTATAGAGCTTCTCCATCTTTGGCTGCAAAGAATATAATCAATCTGATTTCAGTGTTGACCATCTGGTGATGTCCATGTGTAGAGTCTTCTCTTGTGTTGTTGGGAGAGGGTGTTTGCTATGACCAGTGCGTTCTCTTGGCAAAACTCTATTAGCCTTTGCCCTGCTTTGTTCTGTATTCCAAGGCCAAATTTGCCTGTTACTCCAGGTGTTTCTTGACTTCCCACTTTTGCATTCGAGTCCCCTGTAATGAAAAGAACATCCGTTTTGGGTGTTAGCTCTAAAAGGTCTTGTAAGTCTTCATAGAACCGTTCAACCCCAGCTTCTTCAGTGTTACTGGTTGGGGCATAGACTTAGATTATTACTGTGATATTGAATGGTTTGCCTTGGAAATGAACAGAGATCATTCTGTCGTCTTTGAGATTTCATCCAAGTACTGCATTTTGGACTCTTTTATTGACCATGGTGGCTACTCCATTTCTTCTAAGGGATTCTTGCCCACAGTAGTAGCTATGATGGTCATCTGAGTTAAATTCACACATTCCAGTCCATTTTAGTTCGCTGATTCCTAGAATGTCGACATTCACTCTTGCCATCTCCTGTTTGACCACTTCCAATTTGCCTGTATTCATGGACTTAACATTCCAGGTTCCTATGCAATATTGCTCTTTACAGCATCAGACCTTGCTTCTATCACCAGTCACATCCACAACTGGGTCTTGTATTTGCTTTGGCTCCATCCCTTCATTCTTTCTGGAGTTATTTCTCCACTGATTTCCAGTAGCATATGGGCACCTACCAACCTGGGGAGTTCCTCTTTCAGTATCCTATCATTTTGCCTTTTCATACTTTCATGGGGTTCTCAAGGCAAGAATACTGGAGTGGTTTGCCATTCCCTTCTCCAGTGGACCACATTCTGTCAGACCTCTCCACCATCACCCTCCCATCTTGGGTAGCCCCACACAACATGGCTTAGTTTCATTGAGTTAGACAAGGCTCTGGTCCATGTGATTAGATTGACTAGTTTTCTGTGATAATGGTTCCAGTGTGTCTGCCCTCTGATGCCTTCTCACAACACCTACCATATTTTGGGGAGCTCCAAAATCACTGCAGATGGTGATTATAGCCATGAAATTAAAAGACGCTTACTCCTTGGAAGAAAGTTATGACCAACCTACATAGCATATTGAAAAGCAGAGACATTACTTTGCCAACAAAGGTCCGTCTAGTCAAGGCTATGGTTTTTCCTGTGGTGATGTATGGATGTGAGAGTTGGACTGTGAAGAAAGCTGAGCACAGAAGAATTGATACTTTTGAACTGTGGTGTTGGAGAAGACTCTTGAGAGTCCCTTGAACTGCAAGGAGATCCAACCAGTCCATCCTAAAGGAGATCAGTCCTGGGTGTTCATTGGAAGGACTGATGTTGAAGCTGAAACTCTAATACTTTGGCCACCTGATGTGAAGAGCTGACTCATTGGAAAAGACCTTGATGCTGGGAAGGATCAGGGGCAGGAGGAGAAGGGGACGACAGAGGATGGGATGGCTGGATGGCATCACAGACTCAGTGGATGTGAGTCTGAGTGAACTCCAGGAGATGTTGATGGATAGGGAGGCCTGGCATGCCACAGTTCATGGGGTCACAAAGAGTAGGGCACGACTGAGCAACTGAACTGAATTGAACTGTATTTACCAATTCCTGGCTTCCCTGGTGGCTCAGTGGTAAAAGAATCTGCCTGTCACTGCAGAAGATACAGGAGACACAGGTTTGATTCCTGGGTCAGGAAGATCCCCTGGAGGAGATCCCATTCCAGATTCTTGCCTGAGAAATCCTATGGACAGAGGAGCCTGGTTGGTTACAGTCCCTGGTGTCACAAAGAATTGGACCAACTGAGGACATGCACAGCATAGTCACCAATTTCTAATTGGAAGTATTTCTGAAAATTAGGAGGTGAGGTGAGGTGAGGTGAAGTCGCTCAGTCGTGTCCGACTCTTTGCGACCCCGTGGACTGTAAACTACTAGGCTTCTCAGTCCATGGGATTCTCCAGGCAAGAATACTGGAGTGGATTGCCATTTCCTTCTCCAGAGGATCTTCCCAACCCAGGGATCGAACCCAGGTCTTCCGCATTGGAGGCAGACGCTTTAACCTCTGAGCCACCAGGGAAGCCTGAAAATTAGGAGAGGTGGCCTATTTTTAAAAATTAGTGCTTCTGAAAACCTGAACTCTGAGGTTCTCCAGATAAAATGTTTTTGTAATGTGGTAATTATCTGTTTTTGCTTTGGATAGAAATAACTACTTTACTCATCACATTTAATTTTTTTTTTTCTTACCAGACTGCAGCAGGTTTAATAGTGGCCCAAGTTGTAATCCCCAGAACCTACAAAGAGGACCTTATTTGCAAAAACAATCTTTGTGCATGTGATTTTACATTTTGAGATACGATCTGTCTAGATTAAGTTGGGCCCTTGTTTGTGCTCACCTGCTCAGTTTTGTTAACTCTTTGCAACCCCATGGGCTGTAGCCTGCCAAGCTTCTCTGTCCATACACTTTTCCAGGCAACAATACTGGAGTGGGTTGCCATTTCCTACTCCAACATTTAATTTTTTTAAAAAACAGCTACTCCTTTACCTCTTATTCAGAGCTATGTTTGTCCTCCCTCAGTGTGTCTAGTCATGTCCAGTTAGGGGTATGTGGTCCACAGAGGTTTTACCCGTAAGAGAACTTGGAGACTGCAAGCTCGCTCTCTCTGAGTAGCTGGTTCCAGTGTTTATTCATCCTTATAATTAGGGCGTTCATCTTTACATCTACTATGCATGATTCCTGCATTTTCTCTGCTCTGCTTGCTATGCTGATTGGAACAAGCTGGACAGAAATTCCCTTCCCAGGGAACCTTCCCAAATGCAGGCAGATGATGTTCAGTGTAGTGGTTGTTGCCATGTGAGATGCAAAACAAATTGTAATGTGCCTATCATATCCTTTAAGTCACAATAATCCTACTCTAATGCTCAGCTCAAACTAGTCACCCTGGTAAATCTCAGTACCCTGAAATTATTGTATCTTCTCCTTCCTTTCCCCCATCAAAACAGCTACTTGTTAGATATTGACAACAACATAATTATCTGATGAAATGTTTTTCATTTGGTAAGACTGAAGGAAAAGACTATTTTCTTTGGCAGCCATTTGCTTTTTAAAGTAAGCACCTATTGATTAAGGAATAAAATGCTTATTACTAGTAATTATTAGAACTTGAAGCTAATGTTACTTCCTTTCAGACTTGTGCAAAGTTTAGAAATAATAATGAAGTGTTTAGCAAGTTGTATTCATCCCCCAAAGTAATACCGACTATTATTAGATCCTGTAGTCCAAACAGTTCTTTGATTCTATAAATAATATTTCCATACCCTTATCTGAAAAGTGACAGTAGGTTAATAAGCTCATTTTCTTAAATTTGTCCTTATAGGTCTCATTATATGTCTTTTAAAACTTTAAGTTGCTTTTCCCTGGAATCTAATTTGTAATATATCTATCAGTTCAGTCACTCAGTCGTGTCCAACTCTTTTCAACCCCATGAATCGCAGCACGCCAGGCCTCCCTGTCCATCACCATCTCCCGGAGTTCACTCAGACTCACGTCCATCGAGTCTGTGATGCCATCCAGCCACCTCATCCTCAGTTGTCCCCTTTTCCTCCTGCCCCCAATCCCGCCCAGCATCAGAGTCTTTTCCAATGAGTCAACTCTTCACATGAGGTGGCCAAAGTACTGGAGTTTCAGCTTTAGCATCATTCCTTCCAAAGAAATCCCAGGGTTGATCTCCTTCAGAATGGACTGGTTGGAGCTCCTTGCAATGCAAGGGACTTCAAGAGTCTTCTCCAACACCACAGTTCAAAAGCATCAGCATTTATTTTTCCCATATTCCTATAATATGCACACTTTAAAAATGTAAACAGCCAAAATAGAAACATTACTGTAACTTAGAATTAACCCATCCTGGGAACAAAGGAAAGGTAGCTTCATGGTTAATATATTTTGTAGTATTGCTCATATGTAACAATGTTAGACACAGTTTCAAATGTGTTACTTTCTTGACTCATATTTACAATGAAAATCACCCTAATCCTCTATTCTTTTCTATTCTCTCCTGGTATACTTGTATAAACCCCATCTTGTGCCACTTTTTACTTGAACAGATCATTTTTCTTTCCTAAAGTAATTACACTACTGTGTTGTTCAGTCACTAAGTTGTGCCCGATTCTTTGCGACTGCATGGACTGCAGCACACCAGACTTCCTTGTCCTTCACTATCTGCCAGAGTCTGCACAAACTCATGTCCGTTGATTCAGTAATGCTGTCCAACCATTTCACCCTCTGCCGCTCTCTTCTCCTGCCCTCCTGCCCTTTCCCAGCATCAGGGTCTTTTCCAGTGAGTTGGCTGCTTGCATCAGGTGGCCAAAGTAGTGGAGCTTCAGCTTCAGTGTCAGTCCTTCCAATGAATATTTAGGGTTGATCTCCTTAAGATTGACTGGTTTAATCTCCTTGCAGTCCAAGGGCCTCTCAAGAGGCCTCCAGGACCACAATTCAAAAGCATCAATTCTTCAGTGCTCAGCCTTTGTTATGGGCCAACTCTCAATCTGTACATGACTCCTGGAAAAAATGATAGCTTTGACTAGAAGGACACATGTTGGCAAAGTAATGTCTGTGCTTTTTAATATGCTGTCTAGATTTGTCATCGCTTTGCTTCCAAGGAGCAAGTGTCTTTTAATTTTGTGGCTTCAGTCACCCAAGAAAATGAAGCCCAAATGGAGCCCAAGAAAATGAAATCTGTCCGTGTTTCTACCTTTTCCCCATCTAATTGCCAGTAAGTGATGGAAACGGATGCCAGCTGTTAGTTTCTTAAATGTTGAGTTTTAATCCAGCTTTTCCACTCTCCTCTTTCACCCTCATCAGGAGGCTGTTTAGTTCTTCTTTTCTTTCTGCCATAAGGGTGGTATCATCTGCATATGTGAGCTTATTGACATTTCTCCTGGCAATCTTGATTCCAGCTTGTGAGTCATCCCATACTCTTCAAATAAGTAAAATAAGCAGGGTGACAGTGTACAGCCCTGACATACTTTCTTCCAATTTTGAATCAGTCCATTGTTCCACGTCTGGTTCTAACTGCTGCTTCTTGATCTGTATACCTGTTTCTCAGGAGACAGGTAAGGTGATCTGGCATTCCCATCTCTTTGAAGAATTTTCCAAGGTCTGTTGTGATACACACAGTCAAAGGCTTTAGTGTTGTCAGTGAACCAGAAGTAGATGTTTTTCTGGAGTTATCTTCCTTTTTCTGTGATCCAACAGACGTTAGCAATCTGTCCTCTGGTGCCCCTGCCTTTTTTAAACTCAGCTTGTACATCTGGATGTTCTCAGTTCACATACTGCTGAAGCCTAGCTTGAAAGATTTTGAGCATCACCTTGCTAGCATGTGAAATGAGCTCACTTGTATGGTAGTTTGAACATTCTTTGGCATTGCCTTTCTTTCGGGTTGGGATGACAACTGACCTTTTCTAGTCCTGTGGCGACTGCTGAATTTTCCAGATTTGCTGGCATATTGAGTGCAGCACTTTAACAGCACCATCTTTTAGGATTTGAAATAGCTCAGCTGGAATTCCATCACCTCCACTAGCTTTGTCCTTTAGTAATGCTTCCTGAGGCCCACTTGACTACACACTCCAGAATGTCTGGCTCTAGGTGAGTGACCACACCATTGTGGTTATCCAGGTGATTAAAGCATCTTTGGTATAGTTCTTTTGTGTATTCTTGCCACCTCTTCTTAATCTCTTCTTAATTCAGTCCACCTCTTCTGTTAGGTCCTGGCTGTTTCTGTGTTTTATTGTGCTCATCTTTGCATGAAATGTTCCTTTGTATCTCCAGATTTCTTGAGGAGATCTCTAGTCTTTCCCATCCTTTGTTTTCCTCTATTTCTTTGCATTGTTCACTAAGACAGCTTTCTTATCTCTCCTTGCTATTCTCTGGACCTCTACATTCACTTGGGTATGTCTTTCCCTTTCCCTTTTGCTTTTCTCTTCTTTTCCCAGCTATTTGTAAGGCTTCCTCAGACAGGCACTTTGCCTTCTTGCATTTCTTTTTCTTTGGGATGATGTTGGTCATCGTGTCCTGTACAGTGTTATGAACCTCCATCCATAATTCTTCAGGCAGTCTGCCTATTAGATCCAAATGCTTGAATCTATTTGTCACCTCTACTGTATAATCATTAAAGGATTTGATTTAGGTCATACCTGAACAGTCTAGTGGTCTTCCCTACTTTCTTTAGTTTAAGCCAGAATTTTGCAATAAGGAGTTCATGATCTGAGCCACTGTCAGGTCCAGGTCTTGTTTTTGCTGACTGTGTTGACTTCTCCATCTTTGGCTGCAAAGAACATAATCAGTCTGATTTTGGTATTGACCAGCTGGTGATGTCCATGTGTAAATTGTCCTCTCTTGTGTTGTTGGAAGAGGGTGTTTACTATGACCAGTGTGTTCTCTTGGTGAAACTGTTAGCTTTTGCTGTGCTTCATTTCATATTCCAAGGCTAAGTCAGTTCGGTTCAGTCGCTTAGTCACGTCTGACTCTTTGCGACCCCATGAATCGCAGCACGCCAGGCCTCCCTGTCCATCACCAACACCCAGAGTTTACTCAGACTCACGTCCATTGAGTCCGTGATGCCATCCAGCCATCTCATCCTCTGTCGTCCCCTTCTCCTCCTACCCCCAATCCCTCCCAGCATCAGAGTCTTTCCCAATGAGTCAACTCTACGCATGAGGTGGCCAAAGTACTGGAGCTTCAGCTTAAGCATCATTCCTTCCAAAGAAATCCCAGGGCCAATCTCCTTCAGAATGGACAGGTTGGATCTCCTGGCAGTCCAAGGGACGCTCAAGAGTCTTCTCCAACACCACAGTTCAAAAGCATCAATTCTTCGGCGCTCAGCCTTCTTCACAGTCCAACTCTCACATCCATACATGACCACAGGAAAAACCATAGCCTTGACTAGATGGACCTTATCGGCAAAGTAATGTCTCTGCTTTTGAAGATGCTGTCTAGGTTGGTCATAACTTTTCTTCCAAAGAGTAAGCGTCTTTTAATTTCATGGCTGCAGTCACCATCTGCAGTGATTTTGGAGCCCAAAAATATAAAGTCTGACACTGTTTCTACTGTTTCCCCATCTATTTCCCATGAAGTGATGGGGCCAGATTGTTCCTTTGGTATCTCTAATGTTCTTGAAGAGATCTCTAGTCTTTCCCATTCTGTTGTTTCCCTCTATTTCTTTGCATTGATCCCTGAGGAAGGCTTTCTTATCTCTCCTTGGTATTCTTTGGAACTCTGCATTCAGATGCTTATATCTTTCCTTTTCTCCTTTGCTTTTTAGCATCTCTTTTTTTTTCACAGTTATTGTAATGCCTCCGAGACAGCCATTTTGCTTTTTTGCATTTCTTTTTCTTGTGGATGGTCTTGATCCTTGTCTCCAATGCAATGTCACGAACCTCCATCCATAGTTCATCAGGCACTCTTTCTATCAGATCTAGTCCTTTAAATCTATTTCTCACTTCCACTGTATAATCATAAGGGATTTGATTTAGGTCATACCTGAAAGGTCTAGTGATTTTCCCTACTTTCTTCAAATTAAGTCTGAATTTGGCAATAAGGAGTTCATGATCTGAGCCACAGTCAGCTCCTGGTCTTGTTTTTGCTGACTGTATAGGGTTTCTCCATCTTTGGCTGCAAAGAATATAATCAATCTGATTTTAGTGTTGACCATCTGGTGATGTCCACATGTAGAGTCTTCTCTTGTGTTGTTGGAAGAGGTTTCTTTTACTATGGACAAGGCATATCTCCTTTCGGCCCTCCTGGCCTGAGCAGCTGCTGCTCCTTGGACGTGGGGTTGCTCCTCTTCAGTAAACAATCTATGAAATGTGAATTGTAAAATGTGTTTTTGTATAAAAAAGTAGAATGTTCCAAAACATAAACGTGGCATATGCTCTTTGTTGAAAATTCAAAAATATTATCACATAAACAGATTAACTAAAAGTCCTTCTTTCACAGTCAACTACTGTTATCATTTTGAAAATTTTTACAGATATTTTGTTACAAATGAATTAGAATATAATTTTGATCCTATAGTGACACAACTGAACTGGTAAGTCAAAGCAAGATCCTCTAAGATACATCTCCTCAGTTCAGTTCAGTTCATTTCAGTCGCTCAGTCGTGTCCAACTCTTTGCAACCTCATGCATCGCAGCATACCAGGCCTCCCTGTCCATCACCAACTCCTGGAGATCACTCAAACTCATGTCCATCAAGTCAGTGATGCCATCCAGCCATCTCATCCTCAGTCGTCCCCTTCTCCTCTTGCCCCCAGGCCCTCCCAGCATCAGAGTCTTTTCCAATGAGTCAGCTCTTCACATGAGGTGGCCAAAGTACTGAAGTTTCAGCTTTGGCATCATTCCTTCCAAAGAACACCCAGGGCTAATCTCCTTTAGAATAGACTGGTTGGATCTCCTTGCAGTCCAAGGGACTCTCAAGAGTCTTCTCCAACACCACAGTTCAAAAGCACCAGTTCTTCGGTGATCAGCCTTCTTCACAGTCCAACTCTCACATCCATACATGACCACAGGAAAAACCATAGCCTTGACTAGATGGACCTTTGTTGGCAAAGTAATGTCTCTGCTTTTGAATATGCTATCTAGGTTGGTCATAACTTTCCTTGCAAGGAGTAAGCGTCTTTTAATTTCATGGCTGCTGTCACCATCTGCAGTGATTTTGGAGCCCAGAAAAATAAAGTCTGACACTGTTTCCACTGTTTCCCCATCTATTTCCCATGAAGTGATGGGACCAGATGCCATGATCTTCATTTTCTGAATGTTGAGCTTTAGCCAACTTTTTCACTCTCCTCTTTCACTTTCATCAAGAGGCTTTGTAGTTCCTCTTCACTTTCTGCCATAAGAGTGTTGTCATCTGCATGTCTGAGGTTGTTGAAATTCCTCCTAGAGGAACAGAAATAAAAACAAAAATAAACAAGTGAGACCTGATTAAACTTGAAAGCTTTTGCACAGGAAAGGAAACTATAAGCAAGGTGAAAAGACAACCCTTGGAATGAGAGAAAATGATAGCAAATGAAACAACTGCATAAGAGTTAATTTCCAAAATATCTAAGCAGCACATACAACTCAGTTCAGTTCAGTTCAGTCGCTCAGTCGTGTCTGACTCTTTGCGATGCCATGAATCGCAGCACGCCAGGCCTCCCTGTCCATCACCAACTCCTGGAGTTCACTCAGACTCACGTCCATGGAGTCCGCGATGCCATCCAGCCATCTCATCCTCGGTCGTCCCCTTTTCCTCCTGCCTCCAATCGCTCCGAATATTAGGGTCTTTTCCAATGAGTCAGCTCTTTGCATGAGGTGACCAAAGTACTGGAGCTTCAGCTTTAGCATCATTCCTTCCAAAGAACACCCAGGACTGATCTCCTTCAGAATGGACTGGTTGGATCTCCTTGCAGTCCAAGGGACTCTCAGGAGTCTTCTCCAACACCACAGTTCAAAAGCATCAATTCTTTGGTGCTCAGCCTTCTTCACAGTCCAACTCTCACATCCATACATGACCACTGGAAAAACCATAGCCTTGACTAGACGGACCTTAGTCGGCAAAGTAATGTCTCTGCTTTTTAATATACTATCTAGGTTGGTCATAACTTTTCTTCCAAGGAGTAAGTGTATTTTAATTTCATGGCTGCAGTCACCATCTGCAGTGGTTTTGGAGCCCAAAAAATAAAGTCTGACACTGTTTGCATTGTTTCCCCATCGGTTTCCCATGAAGTGATGGGACCAGATGCCATGGTCTTCGTTTTCTGAATGTTGAGCTTTAAGCCAACTTTTCCACTCTCCTCTTTCACTTTCAACAAGGGGCTTTTTAGCTCCTCTTCACTTTCTGCCATAAGGGTGGTGTCATCTGCATATCTGAGGTTATTGATATTTCTCCCGGCAGTCTTGATTCCAGCTTGTGTTTCTTCCAGTCCAGTGTTTCTCATGATGTACTCTGCATAGAAGTTAAATAAGCAGGGTGACAATANCATAACTTTTCTTCCAAGGAGTAAGCGCCTTTTAATTTCATGGCTGCAGTCACCATCTGCAGTGATTTTGGAGCCCAAAAAAACAAAGTCTGACACTGTTTCTACTGTTTCCCCATCTATTTCCCATGAAGTGATGGGGCCAGATGCCATGATCTTCGTTTTCTGAATGTTGAGCTTTAAGCCAACTTTTTCACTCTCCTCTCTCACTTTCAACAAGAGGCTTTTTAGCTCCTCTTCACTTTCTGCCATAAGGGTGGTGTCATCTGCATATCTGAGGTTATTGATATTTCTCCCGGCAATCTTGATTCCAGCTTGTGTTTCTTCCAGTCCAGTGTTTCTCATGATGTACTCTGCATAGAAGTTAAATAAGCAGGGTGACAATATACAGCCTTGATGTACTCCTTTTCCTATTTGGAACCAGTCTGTTGTTCCATGTCCAGTTCTAACTGTTGCTTCCTGACCTGCATAGAGATTTCTCAAGAGGCAGGTCAGGTGGTCTGGTATTCCCATCTCTTTCAGAATTTTCCACAGTTGATTGTGATCCACACAGTCAAAGGCTTTGGCATAGTCAAGAAAGCAGAAATAGATGTCTTTCTGGAACTCTCTTGCTTTTTCCATGCCTGTTATTCCAGGTATCTCTTGACTTCCTACATTTGCATTCCAATCCCCTATGATGAAAAGAATATATATTTTTTGGTGTTAGTTCTAGAAGGTCTTATAGGTCTTCATAGAATCATCAACTTCAGCTTCCTTGGCATTAATGGTTGGGGCATAGATTTGGATTACTGTGATGTTGAATGGTTTGTCTTGGAAACAAACTGAGATCATTTTGTCATTTTTTGAGATTATACCCAACTACTGCATTTTGGACTCTTTTGTTGACTATAAGGACTACTCAATGTCTTGCCCACAGTAGTAGGTATAATGATCATCTGAATTTATTTTGCCCACTCCTGTCCATTTTAGTTCACTGATCTCTAAAATGTTGATGTTCACTCCTGCTATCTCCTGCTTGACCACATCCAATTTCTATTAGATTCATGGACCTAATATTCCATGTTCCTATGCAGTGTTATTCTTTATAGCATCAGACTTTACTCTCATCACCATACACATCCACAGCTGAGCATCATTTCCACTTTGGCCTAGCCTCTTCATTCTTTCTGGAGCTCTTTCTCCATTCTTCCCCAGCAACATATTGGACACCTACTGACTGAGGAGGCACTTCCTTCAATGTCATGTCTTTTTTGCTTTTACATATTGTTCATGGGTTCTCAAAGCAAGAATACGGGAGTGGTTTGCCATTCCCTTCTCCAATAGACCACGTTTTGTCAGAGTTCTCCACCACGACCTGTCCATCTTGGGTGGCCCTGCACAACGTAGCTCATAGCTTCATTGAGTTACACAAGGCAATTATCCATGTGATCATTTTGGTTAGCTTCCTGCAAGTGTGGTTTTCATTCTGGATGATGTGGGATTGTACTTCTTGCTTCTCTCTCTGCTTTCTGATGGATGAGGATAAGAAGCTTGTGCACGCTTCCTAATGGGAAGGACTGGCTGTGGGGAAAACTGGGTCTTGCTCTGGTGGGCAGAGCCATGCTCAGTAAATCTTTAATCCAGTTGTCTGCTGATGGGTGGAGCTGTGCTCTCTGTTAGTTGTTTGGCCTGAGACGACCCAGTCCTAGAGTCTGCAAGCCCTGTGGTAGGGTAATGGTGACCTCCAAGAAGACTTATGCCAATACGCACCTCCTGGGACTGCGCTGCCTGTACCTCTGTCTACGCAGCAGATCACTGCTGACCCATGCCTCCTCAGGAGACCCTCAGACAGACAGGCAGGTCTGGCTCAGGCTCTTGTGAGATCACATTAGTGGTATCCCACTAAGCATCCTATTCTTATTCATCCATTTTTTTTCTGTCTTGTTAGAAATTTTAGTTTTAATGCAAATTTCCTTGGTGGCAGCCACCTTTTTCAGTTTGAAATTACTCTTAGCCATCATCATTAAAATTGATAATGAAAGTGCTTATGACATAGGGTTTAGGACAGATCCCTTGAGATAATCTTCAGTGCCCAAGTCCCTGTTAGCTGTGATAATACAATGGAAATAAGAAACACTGAAAAGATGAAGATAAAAAATTTTTTTGAAATGGGAGAGGCCATAATGTCAGAGAAATCTAGAGAGTCAAATATACAGAAGGAAAGATACAGATGAATATGGCTAAATGGGAAGATGTGGGAACAGGGGGAAAGTATGTAATCAAGAGAGCGAGACATATGGCAAGTAAAAGTTCAGAAAGTAGATAAAAGTTCAATATATACAGCAAGACTTACTTAAAACTGGCACAACAGATTTCCGTTATTCTCAATGCTTGTTTTAAGATACACTTCTAAGATAATTTTTGAAATTTACCATTGGCATTTAAAATTCTCTTCGAAAGTTAATCTACTTTTTTATGTGGAGAAAAATCAATAACATTTATATTTGATTTTGAAACTTAGATTTTTCATTTAGTAGAACTGCTGTATGAAATGCAAGAGTAAGCAGGGCTTTGAGATCCAGGTAGATTTGAATTCAAATCTTGTTTTTTCCATTTACTACTTGTTAATTCCAAAAGAACCACTGAATTTTCTTGCATCATAGGCAGAATGGAGCCAAAATTAAAAATGTTCAGGTCTATAATAAAGTTTAGAAATTATACATGCTAAAGTGTATTTCAGGCAGTGTACACAAAATATATCAAAGCTATTTTTATTAAGTCATGTAGTCCCATTAGTCATTGATAAATAAGTAATATTTCTCATTTGGATTCTTTATGTTTCATTTAACAAGTCTTGTATATTTTCTTATTTTTGTGTGCTTGGTATTATGTCATTATATGTGAAATTTTAATATTCAAAACCAATCCATACAAAATAACTCTAAAATTTAATATAATTATTTCCTATTTGCAACCAGAATTCATATTGTTTTGCTAATGGGTATCACCTTTACCAAGTAATCAAGTTAAAATCACTAATGAGAAAAACTTCTCATTGTGTGTCCCTAATGCAATGCACCAAAGACACAGCATCACTTATTATGCATTCTTGCCAGTGATACATACTTTGATCTCATAATGAGGAAACTTCAAAGAAATCCAAATTGGAAGATATTCTGTAAAAACAAATAGACTGTATTTTTAAAAAACATTTAAGAGGAAGGCTGGGCAACTTTCTAGATTAATGGAAGTTGAAAGCCATAACAACTAAATGCAGTGAATAATCCTTGATTGGATTCTGAATTAGGAGAAAGGTGGTCATAAAGATCATTACTGGTGAAGTTTGACTATGGGCAGTATATTAGATAATAACATAATATTGTATTAATCTTGAAATCCCTGAACATGTAAAATAATAACTGTAAATACATACATAGATAGATAGGCAGAGAAAGAGAGAAAGCAAATGCTAAAGCAAGTGTGACAAACTGGTAAAGCAGGTGAAACTGGATGAAAAATATCAGGAATTGTATGTCCTATTTTTGCAGTTCTTATGTAAGTTTTGTAAATTACTTAATACGAAAAAGTTCAAAAATTATGTATGTTTTATAGAAAGTAATTAATTTCTTGATGCAACTACTTAACTTTTTAAATAGAATTTATTTAGACAAGGCTTACAGGTCCAAGTCACAGGTATAAATCTGCCCTTAGCAACCTATCAACCTGTCATAATTGATGCATTATTCTCATGAATGTGCTTAAAAGAAGTAATGAGAGATGAATTCTCTCTCATCCTTTTTAATGTGTGGTTCCTCCAGGCTAGCATATGACATAGATAGATCTGCAAGTAGAAGTTTGCATTATTAATGTGAACCAAATTGATGATTAAGTAGGAAGCAGCAGTTACAATGAACAGTTTTGAAGTTAATTTTTTAAATATATTTTTACCTTTTTACATATGAATATGTAAAAGTTAGACCTAAAAAAAAAAAAAAAAAAAAACTTCTTTTGGGAAAAATAAATCTCAACCTAGCCACTGATTTTCAGGGAAGACCATTAATATATATGTTTTAAAGAATCATTTTAAATATTTTCGATTTGTTTTCTTTGAGAATCTAAGAAGATGTCTCTCATATAACTTTCTCTGAAATCTGGAAACAAATTAGATCTTACTTTTTAGTATTTGGTATTTCAAAAGGTAAGAGAGTTTTGAAGGTTTGATTGTTTCCTCCTCTATTAGGAATGAGAAATTCTTTGTATGTGACAGTCAAAATATGCAGTTTTCAAACAACACAAAAATGGTACTGTTATTTGGATTAGCATCATTTCTGTTTTCTCAACTTTGTGTGCATGCATTCATTTTAGGTTATAATTTTAGATTGTATTTTTCTTTAAAAAATAGATTTTCTATCAAGAAAAGCAAGTGCCAATTTATTTCATATATTCTCCATTTGAGAGTGGCCACAGGATCCAAGAGGCCATGTGTCATGAGGTCAGTGTTGTGGGGGCTGAGGGGCTTTTGTAAGCCCCCGGTTGGTCTGGCTAGATTTCCAGGGTGAGTTAGAACAGTCTTTTATATCATGGGATACCTTTCCCAGGTTGTGCAATGTAACCTTTAAAACCAAGCAAACCTGTTGCTCAACTACTTCAGTCCAGTTTCTTCTGTATCCACATCAGGTTATTTCCATACAAACATGGTTCATTCAATAGGATATTTATACCACCTGACAAAAAGGACTGGAAAATTTTCTGTGGACTTCTTGAATTTTTTTGAAATTAATTTGAAAATATACTGTAAGCCAACTGGGGTTTGGAACGCACTATGAAAAGCAGGCTTTACTGTCTGGATAAATTCAGGTTCAACCAAGAAGAGGTGATATCAGATGTAATTGTTGTTTATGGGTGGCTCTCCTCCTTCTCCTTTCTAACCACCTGGACTACCACTGGACTATCCTTTATTTCTCATCCTAGGACTATGCCACAGGTGTGGCAGGTGTGCCACACCAAGAGTCTGCCAAGAGTCACTTCCCACCAAGACCTAAGACCAGGTCACTGGAGTAGGAATGGACATGAATGTTCTTGTTCTGGGGCAGAAGGTGGGAGAGAAAGTGAGAAGAGTATATGAATTGTCCTGACAAGAGAGCATACTTAATAGTTTTAATCATTACAGATTTCTTTAGTTTTTACACAGTGATTTTAAGAGTCCGTCATCTATTCCCTTTGAAGTAGATGATTCATTTAATACAATTTGTGTTCTGCCTTCCAAATTTATTTTGAGAAAAATGTGCATCAACCAAGTTTGAACTCAGTTTAAATGGTACTTAATTTGTTCATTCCACAAGTATCAGTCCCTCAAAGAAAAAGAAAACAATGTGATCCCAAGAAATGAATTTGAAATTTTTATTTTTAAAAAGAGGAAAAGAGATTGCTAACATTTCTTTGAGTGGTTCTATCCTGTAACTTTCCACTGTCAACATCTGAAACTTCCAGAGTTTCTGTTAAAAAAAGCTGCTCTTGCATAAGGTTCTCTTCTTCACTTTATTCTATAGTATTTCAAGCCCACAACTACTTTGCTGCATTATGAGGATATTTCAATGTCTACCCCATGTAAAAATACACATATTATTAATTTTATCCAGGTATTCAACAAATGATTACTGAAGGCCTTGTTGTTGTTCAGTTTCTCCATTGTGTCCAGCTCTTTGCGATCCCATGGACTGCAACACACCAGGCTTCCCTGTCCTTCATCATCTCCCAAAGCTTGCTCAAACTCATGTCCATTGAGTTGGCCATTCCATCCAACCATCACTGTTTGTGAGCCAAAGATACAAAAATGAAGCCCCCAGCCTAATAGGAGAAATGTATACAGGAAATTATAGTCACAGAAATGTTAGAAAAAATACCTACAAAGTGCAACTGGGACCGGACAATGGAACAGCTAGCTGTGCCAGAGAGAGTCAAGGAATGTGGTAATATTTTATCAAGGTCTTAAAGGATGACTAGAGATTCGCCCAGTGGGTCCACCGAGTGGGAGTAGGCATTCCAATCACAGGGAATATTGTTTGCAAAAGCACGGAGGCCTGAAATGCAAAATAAATCCTGAAAGTGGCCTGGAATCACTGGACTTTAGAGTATAAAAATTAAGAATAACTTCCTTTCACCAGTTGGCTGGCTCTCTCTCAGCTGCCTCTCACATTATCCTCTTGATTTCACTCTGGCTTCTGCTCCCAATACAACAGAGCTCTTATTAGCACTCAGCATCTCTGGTCATTGAGGGTAATTTCTGAGCTAGTTTATGAGCATCAGATTCCTTTCATGAAAGGGACACACCTTGTGCCTCTGCGTATATTACTCTCTTTAACAAAACCAGTCCTGCTCAGTCTAATTATTCCCCCTATTTGTTTGGGGTTTATTCCCAAAGACTTTTGACTGTTTTCAAGTCACGTCTATCCTTGAAGAGTAAAGATTTGTCATCATTTGGGATAATTAACTAAGGAATACAATGCAAATCCTAGAAATAATCCTGAGAAGTATTTCAAAATTAAAAAGTATTTAGAAATGCTAGCATCTTTATAGCCTTTTAAGATGGTTCTTTGGAGAGAGATACATCCAGAAATAATGATAATAAGGTAAAATTTGGAATTCAGTGGTGGGAGGGGAGGACAGTGTGGAGAGCTTAGATGAAATAATATTAGTGAATAGACATTTGAGGTTCATTGTAATAATCCATTTTTACATGTTAGAAACTTTTAATAATAAAAAGTTTAAATAGTCACCTTACATTATAGTAATACTTTATCTGTTCTATAGGTTGGGAAGGAATAATCATTTTCATAAACATCAAGATACATGGTACACTTTAATGTCATCAGTTCATTACTTCCCCCACCCAATTGAGAGAATCTAAGTTCTCTGTAAGGACCTCTGGTACCTTTTGCTATAAATTTTTTTTAATATCTATTCATGTATAGATAAATAATCTTTTATCAATTTCAAAGATAATTAAGTAGGAAACTAAGTATGTACTGTATAAATCCAGTAGATTGTTCATTCGTGAAATCATGCCCAACTCTGTAACCATGTACACTAAAAATTCTACCTTTTACCTCAAAGAGTGCATTACTTCTTATTTTAGCTTGTCTTTTTTTTAAAATTTTACAGTACAACTGCACTATGAACACTAATTAAAAATATTATCAAATGTAAAAGTAGAGTTATTTTCCCCTCTTGTTATTTCAAGTTATATTGATTTATTTGCCCCCTTTATAATGTCCTCCTCACCTATTAAAAAAAAAAAAACTTTTTTTGAGAACTGGAGGCGTTCATAGAGAATTAAAATCATGTTCAAATCAGACTCTATTTCAAATTACCTAGCCTGTAAAGTAGCTTATAGATGTCTTCAGCCTATTTCCAGAATATAAAATGTTTTGTTACAGGAATGGTAAAGTGACTCAGTGGGTCCTATTCTTCCCTGGGAAAACCCACAGACTTCCAGAGCACAGGGCGAACTTGCCAGTCCAGCTCACCTTTCAACCCAGAGAACCTGTGGAGATGAACAATGACCGAAAGCAAGGTTGCGCTCTTCCCGTTCAAGTCAATCCTGAACTCACAGTATGTGCATTTTGTCATGGTTCTCCTTGCTCTAAATCCAGCTAAATTAACACACCCCTGGTTCTTAACTTTTTCATTTTATAAATCACCTCTACAAATTTAAATTTGCATATTTTCTAGAACACTTTCCCTTTAGGTGATGGTTTCCCAAAGTGTCTCACACCTAAATTGCTCAGAGTGCTGCCTCCACCACAGATGTTCTGGATCAGAAACTCTGGAGGTGGGCCTGGGAATGGGACTCCAGTACAAGTTAATGACTGACAGCTAAGTCTTTGGAGGAAGTTTTCATTTGGCTGTGGAATGGAGGACTGAGAACAATAAAACAATAAACCACCTCTCTGTTCCTGCCCACTCTCCATCTTGAGAAGTGTCTTTCCTCAAGTTGTAAAATGCACTGTTGATTTAACAACACCTTTTCATGCAAAAAAAAAAACAAAACACCCTTTTGGGTAAAATTTTAGAAATAATTGAAAAAATATCCATCAATTCTAGAAATGGTGACATTACACCTGTATTTACCAGTTGTCAAGTTACTTAATAGTGAGCTCTTTTAAAATACGTGTTTAAGTGATTAAGAATCACTTAAACTTGAAATTTTTATTTTCAAATTGTGCGTATTTTTGGTAGTTCAGATGGTAAAGCGTCTGCCTACAATGCGGGAGACCCAGGTTCGATACCTGGGTCTGGAAGATCCCCTGGAGAAGGAAATGGCAACCCACTCTAGTATTCTTGCCTGGAAAATCCCATGGACTGAGGAGCCTGGTAGGCTACAGTCCATGGGGTTGCAAAGAGCCGGACACAACTGAACGACTTCACTTATGCCAATGAGAAGATACTACTGAGGCAAGTTGTGCTGTTTTGCAGTAGCAGTCTTCAAACTGTACCTATGCCGAAACTATGATATAAATACTTTGCAAGAAATATGAAGGCCAGAAAAAGAGTTTTAGGAGAATTAGGGTTGTGTATATTTAGTTTCTCTTTGCACTCCGTAATAGTGATCTGAAAAAGAAGTTTCTGGAGAGAGGACCAAGATGACAACCTAAGAGGCTCCCGAGCTACCCTCGTCCCATGGATGCACATGGAACAGATACTGCTGAAAGATCCAGAAACTAGCCAGGCAACTCCTACTGCTGGATGAGTAAGAAAATACCCACATAAAAACAGGCAGGAAAGAATGAGACATTCTCCCACCATAAATCTTACTCCTGGCACAAGCCATACAGTAGGGACTCAATCCCCCAACTCCCAGTTTTCCCTTCAGTGAAAGGCTTGCACCCTACATGAAGCACCCTGAGTTTTAGGACTCCCATTTAACTAGTTTCCCAACACCTAGCTCTGAAAGCTGATAAGACTTACATTCTCAAGGCCATAGCAAACAAAAATAATATTGTTAATAAACTGCATTTGAAAATTGGACGCTTATCTAATATCCCACACAAAAATCAATTCAAAGTGGATTAAAGACTTGAATACAATGATTCCATAAAATTCCTCGAAGAAATCATAAGGGGATAAGCTTTTGGACACCTGGGCTTCCCCAGTGGCTCAGCAAGGAAAGAACCCGCCTACAAGGAAGGAGACACAGGAGACACAGGTTCGATCCTTGGGTCATGAAGATCCTCTGGAGGAGGAAATGGCAACCCACTCCAGTATTCTCTCCTGAAAAAAATCCCATGGAGAGAGGAGACTGGTGGGCTACAGTCCATAGGGTCACAGAGTCAGACACAACTGAGTGACTAAGCATGCATGCAAGCTCTTTGACATTGGTCTTGACAGTGATTTTTTTAGATTTGATACCAAAAGTAAAGTTAAAAGCAAAAATAAAGAAATGAGATGACATCAAACTAAAAAAGCTGCACGGCACAGGAAATCATCAATAAGATGAAAAGGAAATCTGTGGAATGGAAGAAAATATTTGCACACCACATATTCATAAGGGTTTACAATGCAGAATATACGAGGAACTCATAGAGCCCAGTAACAAACAAGGAAATAACCCAATTAAAAAGCTGGCAAAGTATCTGAATAGACATTTTTCCAAGGAAGACATACAAATGGCCAGCAGATACATGAAATGGTGCTCAGCAGGTAAATGCAAATCAAAATCATGATAAGGTATCACCTCACACCTTCTAGAATGGCCATCCTCTAAAAGACAAGAGATAGCAAGTATTGGCAAGGCTGTGGAGAAAAGGGAACCCTTGTGTCCTGCGGGTAGAAATGTAAATTGGTTCAGCCAGTATGGAAAACAGTATGGAGAGTCCTCAAAAAATGAAAAATAGAACTGCAGGATGACCCAGCAATCCCACTTCTAGGTATATATCTGAAGGAATCTAAATCACTATCTCAAGAGACAGCTGTACTCTCCTCTTCATAGCAGCAATATTCAGGGTAGCCAAGATGTAAAAACAACCCAAGTGCCTGTCCTCATGTGAACGGATAAAGAAAATGTGGTTTTATATATACACATACACATATAATGGAATTTTATCCTGCCTTAAAATGGAAGGGCATCTTGTCATATGCATTGATAAGGGTAAAGCTGGAGAGCATTATACTAAGTGAACTAACCCAGACAAAGACAAGTACTGCATGGTATTACTTATATGTGGAATCTGAAGGGGAAAAAAAGATCAGACACATAAAAACACCTAGTAGAAAAGTAACT
Organism: Aepyceros melampus; assembly: GCA_006408695.1. Classification (NCBI taxonomy): domain Eukaryota; kingdom Metazoa; phylum Chordata; class Mammalia; order Artiodactyla; family Bovidae; genus Aepyceros; species Aepyceros melampus. The sequence continues at coordinate 229,025 of SJXQ01010887.1, read as the reverse complement.
GGCTGTGGCAAGGGTGGGGAGCTGGGTACAGTGAAGGAAATAGGAGAGGTTGGTAAAGTGTTGTACGAAAAAAGATGAATAACATCTGAGGATCTAAGTATCATGTGACTATGGTTGTTAACAGTATATTTATTGTATGGCTGGATTTGGTAAAAGAGTAGAACTGAAATGTTCTCACCAAAAAAAAAGTAAATACATGAGGTGCTTCATATGTTAATTAATTCAGTGGGACCAATTATTTTACAATGTATACATATATCAAATCATCACATAGTACACTTTAGATGCTTTATAGTTTTGTCAATTATACATCAAAAATACTGAAAAAAATGTTTTTAGCTAATCTGCCTGAGGATACAACATTTCCACCTCTTTCACACAATCCTTCCCCATTATTTTATTTTAAAGAAGCAAGGCCTTCTCTTACTCTAATCTTTCCATAGTATATTACCCTATAGTAAAAAAACCTCTGTAACCCACTGGGGTAATATAGAATAGAATAGATATTGGTATTGTTGTTGAGAAAGGGAGTCACTGAAGAATTAATAATACATCCTTTTCCTAGTTTTACTATGTTTTACATATATTTTCCAACTTTGCTTTTAGTAAAATCAGAGGAAGACATCAATTATTTGGTGCTAGGTTTCCCCTGATTTTTGGCTTATGTTTCTAACAGAAGGCAAAGAAGTGAGGGCATCGCTGAACAAAACTCCCTTTATTCCCACCTTTTTGTTTACATGAACAAATTTTTTTCCACGTCTATGTTAATAATAAAATGCAAAACACTGGGGAGACAATACTGAGGTTGAATCCTATCTCAACTTAGTCATAAGACATTACTTTGCTGACTAAGGTCCGTCTAGTCAAGGCTATGGTTTTTCCTGTGGTCATGTATGGATGTGAGAGTTGGACTCTGAAGAAAGCTGAGCACCAAAGAATTGGTGCTTTTGAACTGTGGTGTTGGAGAAGACTCTTGAGAGTCCCTTGGACTGCAAGGAGATCCAAACAGTCCATTCTGAAGGAGATCAGCCCTGGGATTTCTTTGGAAGGAATGATGCTAAAGCTGAAACTCCAGTACTTTGGCCACCTCATGCAAAGAGTTGACTCATTGAAAAAGACTCTGATGCTGGAAGGGATTGGGGGCAGGAGGAGAAGGGGACGACAGAGGAAGAGATGGCTGGATGACATCACGGACTAGATGGATGTGAGTTTGAGTGAACTCCGGGAGATGGTGATGGACAGGGAGGCCTGGCGTGCTGCGATTCATGGGGTCACAAAGAGTTGGACAGGACTGAGCAACTGAACTGAACCGAACTGAATGCATAATTATCTCTAAATTGATACCTGACCTAATTTTAGCAAAAGTTAAATGCTTGACCTAACTTTAACAAAACTATCCAGTCCTCATCCAGCTCATTAAGAGACATATTTAAAATAAAATTTTGTTTTTCTGTTTAATAATCAAAATTTATAATATATTTATATTATCTTTATGAATAGTATACTAGTAGTAATAGAAATGATAATTCAATTCAGAATAATTTTTTTCTTTAATTAATTTTTATTTTTTAGTTTGTTTTGCTTTATAATACTGTATTCCAGAATAATTTTTAAACACAGCTGCATGGTCACAGATATTAAAAATGCAGTTTTAACATTTATGCCTTTTGTTGTGATAAATAAGACAACTGACAAAAGACAATAATAATAATATATCATATTAGATCAAAATTTTTAATAGAAGCAGAGTGAAAGTACAAGATGAAGGATAAAAAGGAAAGATGCAAAATCTCATTATTAAAGAACAGCTTGTTCATGTATTTTTTAAAAAATAGATGTTGTGGTACTTAGATTCTATTGGTTATATTTTTTACAGTGCTGTATTACTTTTTTAGAGACAATATTTACAGTAGACTGGAAGTTACATCCTTTGCAACTATTTTAACTTTGGATGAAAAATTTTAGATGTCGGCTTAATAATATTCAAGAGAATACAAAGCTCTACAATATTCTTTTGGAAATGTTTGCAAGTAAAAAGTTTGAAGACCACTATTTTAGGAAACTGTCAACTATCAATGTGTAGAATGGAATAGAATAGGGAGAAATTGGGCAGGATACTAGTTAGGGAACAATTGATTTTTTCCAGACATAAGGAATTTGAACTGTATTAAGTTTATAGTCATGGAAATGAAGATAAACAGACTGAAACCAAAAGCTACTATGAAATAAGAATTGTTAGTGTCAGTCCCTGCTTCATTTCATCTTAAGTTTTAAGTATTGTCAAAACTGAATTCCCTAGTGTTCTCCACCTATGGCTTCTGCACAACTTGGTCTTGAGCTCTTTCCTGTCTTATCTTCCACACCTCCTCCTTCCTCCCTACCTTTTCTCCTCTCTTCTTTTCTTCCTTCACCCATTGTTCATTAGATACTCTGCAAAGTGCTGGGACTTCTGAAACAGTTAAAATCCCAAGTCCGTCGCCTATAGTAGGGAAGCTTACAGCTGAGTGTGGTGGTGAGAGAGATGCCATATGTGGCTCACATAACTCCACCTCCCTCCCGTTTGTAACATGCTGACGGATAGGGAGCATGAGGGTCCATTTCCCAGACTTCCTGTGTGGCCCAACCTCTACCCTAGCAGACATATGAATGTCATATTCGGAAAACAAAAGTGAGACAGAGGTGGCACATCTGCTGTGTCCACTAGCAAGCAGGGATGTGGAGGATTTGGTTTTCTATGGCAGTGTGGGGAGGCCCCAGGGTCTGGTACCTACTTCTGTGGGTGCCAGGGGCATCCATTTTGATGACGTGGACCTGGACTGATGCCATGCGCCTGGAACCTGCAGTTGGGGCTCCCACTTCCTTATTCCCAGCTGTCTGATCATTGCCGAGTTTTCTGATCATGGCACAGGCAGTAGCTACCTTGATTGACAGTCATTCCTGGAAGCTCAGACTGAAGAGCCTGTTTCCCCAGACTTTCTAACAATTTATTAACATCCAATTCATTATATTAAATCTCTTTAGTTTCATTTTGCTAGAGTGGCTTCTTTTATTAGCACCCAAATTCTGAATGACACAAATGAAGCCCATCATTTCTCCCTGCCTCCTACCAGCCTCTTGTATTGTTTCCTAGGTCTCTTTTTTGTTGTCAGAGCTGTTACCCTACAAGCCAGGGATAACCCTAAGAATGGATACATTGTTGCCTGAGTTGCTACTGTTCCTCTTCTGTGTATTTTAATTCTGAGACCTAGAGAAGGCCATGGCACCCCACTCCAGTACTCTTGCCTGGAAAATCCCATGGATGGAGGAGCCTGGTGGGCTGCAGTTCATGGGGTCGCTAAGGGTCGGACACGACTGAGCGACTTCACTTTCCCTTTTCACTTTCCTGCACTGGAGAAGGAAATGGCAACCCACTCCAGTATTCTTGCCTGGAGAATCCCAGGGACGGGGGAGCCTGGTGGGCTGCCGTCTATGGGGTCGCACAGAGTCGGACATAACTGAAGTGACTCGGCAGCAGCAGTCTCTGACATGACTTGTTTTGATCCTCTCTTTGGTGAACGAGAGACTCTCCTGCTCTATCCTCATGACAGCTCTTCATGAATAGATCTAAAAGGTGACTTTGGAAGTATTAAACACTTACAGACTCTTTGTTTCTCTGTCTCTGTGTTCCACCCACCTGCTTGGGACTCCTTTACTTCCTTTTGTGCCCTTTGGACAGTATGCCTTGCTCATGTGGCTGTGCCTTCATGGTGTATCTTTCTGTAATGGGTATTAAATTTCTTTTAGAGCACTGATTCTGTTTAGCTCGGATGATAAAGGATCCACATGCAATGCAAGAAACCGGGGTTCCATCCCTGGGTCGGGAAGATCCCCTGGAGAAGGGAACGGCTACCCACTCCAGTATTCTGGCCTGGAGAATTCCATGGACAGAGAAGCCTGGCAGGCTACACAAAGTCCGTGGGGTCACAGAGAGTAGGACAGGACCGATCAACTTTCTGTTTAGTTGACCTAAGAAGTTCCCTGGAGAGCTCATTTAAAATGCAGATTGCCCAACCCATCTCTGATTCTGTAGGTTTGAGGTATGTCTGGTAGTCTGCATTTTAAACAAATGCAGCAGGGCTCTCTGACCCACCCTGACCTTGCATTGCACCCTGACAACTCTCTGATGTCAGTGCCTACCTCACTTTGACATCAGAGAGTTGTCAAGGTGCAATGCAAGGTTAGGGTGGGTCAGAGAGCCCTATTGAGAAATCTGTACGCAGGTCAAGAAGCAACAGTTGGAACTGGACATGGAACAACAGACTGGTTCCAAATAGGAAAAGGAGTACGTTAAGGCTGTATTTAGTCACCTTGTTTATTTAACTTACATGCAGAGTACTTCATGAGAAATGCTGGACTGGAAGAAGCACAAGCTGGAATTAAGATTGCTGGGAGAAATATCAGTAACCTCAGATATGCAGATGACACTACCCTTGTGACAGAAAGCGAAGAACTAAAGAGCCTCTTGATGAAAGTGAAAGAGGAAAGTGATAAAGTTGGCTTAAAAGTCAACATTCAGAAAACTAAGATCATGGCATCCGGTCACATCACTTCATGGCAAATAGATGCAGAAACAATGGAAACAGTGACAGACTATTTTTTTAGGTTCCAAAGTCACTGCAGATGGTGACTACAGCCATGAAATTAAAAGACACTTGCTCCTTGGAAGAAAAGTTATGACCAACCTAGACAACATATTAAAAAGCAGAGACATTACTTTGCCAACAAAGACCCATTTAGTCAAAGCTATGATCTTTTAGTAGTTATGTATGGATGTGAGAGTTGGATTATAAAGAAAGCTGAGCACTGAAGAATTGATGCTTTTGAACTGTGGTGTTGGAGAAGACTCTTGAGAGTCCCTTGGATTGCAAGGAGATCCAACTAGTCCATCCTAAAGGAAATCAGTCCTGAATATTCATTGGAAAGACTGATGCTGAAACTGAAATTCCAATACTTTGGCCTCTTGATGCGAAGAACTGACTTGTTGAAAAAGACCTTGATGCTGGGAAAGATTGAAGGTGAGAGGAAAAGGAGGATGACAAGGATGAGATGGTTGGGTAGTATCACCAACTCAATGGACATGAGTTTGAGTAAACTCCAGAAGTTGGTGATGGACAGGGAGGCCTGGAGTGCTGCAGTCCATGGGTTTGCGAAGAATCAGACATGACTGAGCAACTCAGCTCACTCTCACTCACCCCACTTTAGTGTGTTAGAGCAGAGACTGGGTCCTAGCTCCTTCTCTCTTCCAGGTACCATGAAGAATGAGGGAAGAGGGAGGTTAAAGGTAGTCCATAGGTTGTAAATTTGGATGAGTAGGATTATGATGGAGCACTAATTCAAACAGGGAAATGAAAAAGGAAAGCTGGTTTGTAGAGGAAATAATGAATCCCATGTGAGACATGTTGGTTTTGACATCCAATTGAAGATGGTGATTATATAGTTGGCAGCTTGTAATTGATTGATGACTCAGGTCTTGAGGTTGAGTGGTGAGATAAATTCTCTGTTGGGTGAACTTCAGAGAATTGCTGCTGTAGCTAAATTATTTCTTCAATGTGATGCAACCATGATTGTCCTGAAGATGACATAACATCTATTGGTGTCATTCCCAATATGACATGGAGTCAAAAACAATATATTTTGTGTTTTCTGTTGGAGTGTAGAATAGGAAAAGTGAAAGGATTCATGGTGGGATACTCAGTGTTATATGTTGCTTAGGAGATGCCTAGAGCCTAGCTCTTTCCCTTAGAGCTCTCCTCCTCTCCCTCAATCCTTCCTTGCTTTCCCCCAGCTAACTGACAGACATATCTCTGTTTTATAAATTGGGGGAGGCAAATTATGTAGGATAATTGTAAGAGAAGAGAATAAAACCGAAAACTGCAGTTATTGTAAATGTTTCAACTGGGCACAAAACTAGGTAATATGAAATAATACTTTTCCTATAGGTGTCTCACAGGTCTATGTCTAGGCTCCATCCAACCTATTGTAGAAATTCTTTTTCATCACTTGGACTTAAAGTCATTATTTAAAAGTGGCTTTCAAGCTCTCTTTTCAAGTGAAATCTTTTGTAGAAATAATATATCAGAAATGTAACTGTACTTGATTGAGTTCAAATATATACCATTTATTCTAAAGTTGTTGCCTAAGTTTCATGAGAACAGTGAGGTTGTTTTGATGAAGATAAAAATTTTAAACTAGGATATATGGATGATGGTTGCATATGAGCAAACAGATTTCTTTCCATATATATATATATATATATATATAGTTTAAAATCCTGATTCAGTCGGAAAAGTGGATTCAAATTGAACGGTCAAAAAAATGTTTTGGAATTACAGGACACTATAGATAAACAGATATGTTGCCATAACCCTAACTCTGAAATCTACCCTAAAATGATTTGACCTTGGTAGTGGGTCAGTCATAGTCATTGAACACTTAGGATGTACTAGATACTGAGACTGCATTAGAGAAAACAGACACATGGAATTTATAGCCTAACCAGGAGGATAGTCACTAAACAATTAATTCTAAGTGATTAAAAGTACTTAAATTGCAAGGTGAAAGGAATTCTAAGTATGCTGGGGATGTATGACAGGAGACCTAACCTTGTACAAAAGTGATCAGAGATGTTCTTAAGGGACAGGATGTTTAAGTTGAAACATGAAAAGTGAATAGGCAAAGGGAAGAGCAAAAAAAGTATTCCAAGTAGATAAGCTACTATGTGCGATGGCCTAAAGGTGGGAGAATCATGGTTTATATGAGAAAGTAAAACTTGTCATGGCTTTTCTCCAACAAAGCGGAGAGACTAGTGAGCTGTTCATTGGAGGCTGTAGACTATAAGACTTTCTAGCCAATGCAGTGGAGTAATTTATAAACTATTAATTGATGTGTTTTTAGTGCCTGTACTGTATTAACCATCAACCCTCCACCACTTGGACTATAGGCAAAGAAGTATTTCCTCCAGATGTAAAAAGAATAACACAAAAAAAAACACAAAAACTTCAAATTTTGACTATTAAATCTAAACAACAAAAAAATAATAGTAAGAGGCCAGAAACTAGAAGACATGGGGCACTGTAGTTGCTGAGTAAGGTTATAGTACAGGGCCGTCATAGGGTGCCTAAAAGGACTGGCAGAGACCTAGAGATAAAGATGACCTCCAGCAGGCTGTGGGGAGCAGCCAGATACTATCCTGCGTGGCCAGAAAGTGACACATAAGTGTAGGCTGACCTTGAGGGGATGCAGTGCAAACACTGACGAAGCAAGTGACTGATCAGGGATCATTACACTGGGGTGGTGGTGAAGTCCATCAGTTAATATTTCCTGTATCATCCTGACATATCTATGTTAAATATTTGGGCATTATTTGAAAGATAATGGAAAGCCACTGAAGGATTTTAAATAAAAACCTGATTTGATATTTTCTCTGTAGCTGGGTATAGAAAATGATTTGAAGGAGATAAGGCTCATCTGGAAGGATGTTACAGTCATTTAGGTAAGAGATGATAGTAGTCTGTGCAAAAATGGTAGCAATTGGAATAAGAAGAAATGAGCAGCTCACAGACATCTGTTTTAGTTGGCTCAGGCTACTGTAATAAAATATATAATGAATACTGGGTCTCTTAAACAATAGAAACTTACCTTCTCACACTTATGGAGGCTGAAAGTCTCAGATCAAGGTCCCACTGGGCTGGTTTCTGGTGAGAGTGCTCTTCCTGACTTTCAGATGGCCACCTTCTTACCATGTCCTCAAAAAGAAGCGAGATCTCTATTCTCTTTCTCTCTCTTCCTCCTCATATAAAACCACAGTCCTAGCTAGAGAGGGCAGGAGGAATCAAAGGTGACACTTAGTTTTCTTGAGTAGAAGTGATAGTAATGTTTATGGAGATTAGGATCACTGGAGGTAGAGAATATTTGGGGAAGAAATATCTGAACCTAATGTTAAATGTGTTTATTTTGAAGTACTATGAGATATGAGAAAGCAAATGCCAAGAGAGTAAGTTGATTGTATGGCTTTGGAATTCAGAAAAGACATCCGGGGTACAGATGTTGATTTAGGACTTATCTCTCTACAGATGGTCAGTGGCCATGGGAGTGGGTGAGAGCCCTTTGGGCAGTGGTTCTCCATATTATACGTGCATCAGAATCACTTGGTTAGCTTGTTAAGACACAGATCACTTGGCCACACCCCCCAAGTTTCTGATACCACTGTACTTTCAGAGGCATATAAACAATTTAAGACTTTTGAAATTTTGACTTTCAAGAGAGCTTGTAGCAATTTATATTTCTAATCAGTTGAGTATGAGAAAGCCTACCCCACTGTACCCTTTATTTCATTCAATATTGTAATTTTTTGATGTTAGGGGCAAAAAATGTGAACTAATTGCAGGGCTTTTTTTGTTGCTGTTGTTTTCTTGGCCGCTCCACACATCATGAGGGAATCTTAGTTTCCTGACTAGGGATTGAACCCATGCCTTCTGCAGTGGTAGCTTGAAGTCAACCACTGGACCACCAGGGAAGTCTCTAACTGCAACTTTATTTCACACATCTTGGGTATTTTTTTAATTGTCTTTGTTTTATTTATTTATTTTTTTATTTCTGTCAATGAGCAGCATTTCCCAGTTTTGCCTCCCCGCAAAAAATTCTTGGTAACTTCATCATGTGGGATTATAGGATGCCTCTGTGATGGTGAACATTTTTTTCCCCACATTTAAAAATGCTGTTTGCGTGTCCTTCAGTTTTTGCTAAAAACCTTTCTGTTTTTACATATTTATCTTTTAGCACATCTATCTATTCTTTGGCCCCTTCAATACACCATCACATTTTGTGACTGACATATATAGAGATAACTCACGTTGATGAAATGTACCCTAATGTGTGTGGATCATCACAATTAGGCGGGTCTTTAATATTCATCTCTATGAATATGATGAAAATACTCTGCTACTGATAGTTTTCCAAGTTGAATAATACAAAAATGTGACCTAGATAGTGCTGGAGACAGTTTCTATGTAGGGTAAGTAAAACCAAGACAGTCATTCTGACTGACCCTAGGTTGTCCTATAGCCGATTAAGGAGGTAGGGCCCAGAAAGTCTTCCTCTTCGTCTAAATGTAGATCACACTTGACTGGCTCTGGTAAACTGGCCATGACTTAATATTCCATTTTACACAATCCCACTGCATGTGAAAGCCAGCCCACATGCTTAGCAATGAAGCTACTGATCACAAAACCAGATCCTGCTAGGAGCTCAGCTATCTTGTCTCTGTGGCTCTCCCAGTCAAAACTGGGCTTACTTTTCTGACAACTTCTTTTAGTCACCATGTTAGATGACTTGAAATTGTACTTCAATGTATGCTTCAAACAGTTTCTGACTTTCCTGACCTGAAGCCTCCTTTGTTAATTTGTCATAACATCTGCCCAGGCTCCCTGTCTTCACTTCCTTTGGCACCTGACAGTCTCAGTGCAGTGAAGCTGGGATTAGGTCTGGTTTCATGGCTGTGAAGCAAGTGTTCCTGCAGTCATCATCAAGTTGCATTTCTTAAACCCCTACCCGAGTGTTAGTTAATCATAGAGATACTTTTTGGCTCTTTGAAGTGAAGGATAGTTGGCAGATGTTGCAGAAAGTGAACAGAGACATAATATGGCCTCATAGCAAGGCCAGTTCTCTCCAGATCCAAGGGACATTGGATTTTACAATATATTTTTACTCCAAATGGAGATTTGGAGATCCTCTACCTTCTTAGATGGGGAAATAACAGAACATAGTGGAATGGACTTGAATTTTGAGTTTAGCAGGTCAGTCCTTTGGCTGTATGATCTTGAGCAACTTTGCTTATTTCTTAGAACTTGTTCCTTCATTTGTAAGTGGGGTAATACATTTCTTACAGGGCTGTTGTGAGAATGTGGAAACATGTAAAACACATTGCAGGTGCTCAGACGTTAGTTCCCTTCCCTTATTGACTAGGAATAGCTATGAATTTGTGAAATAGGTTGTCAGTACATGACTAGGATTCAGAAAGAAAGTTCTTTAATAATAGCCTGACTCTTGGTTAATACTGGCTCAGCCACAAGGACTTGGGTAATTATTTTATTACCTTGAACTTACTTGCACAGGGCCCCACCCACCCCACATGAAAATGAATGCTACTGAACAGCCAAGTGTTCCTCAGTTGTAAGCACTCTCAACACAAAGGTGAACAAAGGAATTTAATGACCAGAAAGCAAAGAACTGCAATTGAGTATTACACATGAAGAACAAGATTCCTAATAAATCCAAGGACTCTCATATGCCATGTCCTTAGCATGACTATCTTCCCTTCTCTTTTTATAGTCCGCAATGATAGGAGGAGACAAGGAGGTAGATACAGAATGTTCCTGTTTGGGGCTCATTGAAAGCCTCTGATGCAGCTTCCTGCCAGACCGTCACTTTCTCTTTGCTGGAGATTTTTTACAACTATGATAATACCGTAACTTGAACTTCTGAAAATCACAAATTAGATAGAAGCTGGCTGAGCTTTAGATCCCACCTATGCAGAGGGAGATGAACCATCCTACTTAGACTCGAGATATGCTGATCACTATCATCCATATCAGTTACTAAAACAGAATCTCTAATCTTTATGAGCAAGACATTGTGGACTCATAGTCTCATAGCTGTGTTTACCCCAAAGAACATATTCTTATAAATTTTTAAAAATTTCATTCTTTTGATTAATTTGGGCTGTTGTCCACACAACCTCCCTTCTAATCCAAATTCGACAGGTATAACTATTTGAATATATTTTACTTTAAGCATATTGAATAGAGATATGAAAATCAGAATTTGTATAAAATATGATGTAATTTAGAGGCTGGTTATTAACTTTATAAAAAAGAGTTCCTTCTTAGTTGAAACCTCAATGGGAAAGACAGGCAGGGCTACATGGGAAGAGCTCTAATCTGGATCCTAGGGCCATCACCAACTAGGTTTATCTTGTTAGTTATATCAGATAATTATTTGGCCCTCAAAGAATTTCTTAATATTGGAAAGTTTAGCAAGATATTCTCCATTGTTTCTCCTGTAAATTCAAGTTATAGGAACTCATTTCTTGTGTCAATCAAGGCCCAGATTTCTTTCTTGGACATTGAGTTATGACCAATAACTCTTATGGAATTCTTAGTGGACTCAGAAATTTCCCAAGCTCTATTTCCCATAATTCCTGAGTTCTACCATTAAGCATCACTGGTAATCATGTTCTAAATATTTTAACAACAGCAATGTAACTGTAAATTTAATGGCATATGGAGAAAAAACAGTTCAAATTAAATACATGCTAATATGTTTCATGTGATAATAAGCGTATTCAGTAAACTTGCAAAGTTTCTAACAATGTTATATGTTACAACTAATATTTGTATCTATTTGTTCTAACTAATGCAATATTATGTTTTACATTTGTATCTATAAAATCTATTGAGCAGTGCCTTTCCCATTTGATTCAAATGTGTGCCAGTTGACACTGGTGAGATCACTTTCCTTTAAATCACACCTGCCATAATACATAATTTAAGACCTAAATTTAAATTCATACTACATTACAATTCCCTTGCCTTTTTCTGATTCATTTAAGAAGGTTGATAGTATTACTCAAATTTTTTAACATTTTGGATAGCTCATTATTTAAAACGAATTTGAGAACCGAAACTCCACTAATCATTAGAATGACTTTAAAAGTGACTCACTGAGTTTGGTGGTCAGCTTATTTTTTAAAAACTTGGTTCGAGTGGAAAATTGAAAAAGCAAAGGGCTATTAATAATGACAGGAGGTGGGTGTATGAACAGGTGTAGTAGATTGTGGTGAGAGAGATGTGAAATTGTTGCATTTCTAAAGAACCACATCCCCATCCCCATTTTTTTTGTCACCTTCTCGCAAATAGTGGTTTTATGATTCAGAAAAATATGTACTGAATATTGAGACTACACCATCAAAATATTTTTCATTCAAGAGGCTGAAAAGATTTCAGTATAAAGTTTTAGTACGCAAAAGTAAGAAGGAATATTACTTGTTTTAACCCGAACTTTATACCAATAAAGTAGATCAAGCATTTTCATAAGTATTTATAATGACCATGACCAGAAGGTCCTTCATTTCCCACATCCATGCCATTATCAGGTCTTACTGGCTCTATGTCCTAAACATCTTCAGTTTCATCCTCTTTTCTCTGTCTTTACTATCACCACCTATGCTCATGCCATTATCATTTCTTATGATTCCATCAGCTCCCAACTATTTTATTTCCAATATTGAGTCTTCATTCTGTGAAAAACTACTGACCTTCTAAAATACAAGTCTGATTGTGGCTCTCTTCTGTTATAAAGGTTCCAGTGAATTCCCATTGCCTTAAAAATAATATTCAAACCTTCAGCGTGACATGGAAGATTCTTTATGATCTGACATTTGTGCTTCTGTTCAGCCTTATCCTCTCTGTTCCACTCTATAACTTAACTTCTTGGTCATGCTAAACCAAAATTCAGCTTCCTAAACGCACCTTGTTTTCTTACCATACTTCTCTGCATGTACTGCTCCTCTTGCTTGCAATGGCTTTCTCACTCTTTCATCCGGGAAAGTCTTACTCATACTTTAAGACTCAGCCACCATCTCCTTTCTTCTTCTCTAATCACTCTTCCAGTTTGATGTTCCTCCAGTACGTTCCCATAGGTGCCCCACTACCTTCTTCGTTCTGCTCTGAATTGTGCCTCATCACAGCACTGTAGTGCAGTTGTCCACTTTGTCTATATTGAGATCTCTTAGAGGGAGAGGATTGTATCTTCTTTATCCTTTTCTCTCAGCACTTAGCATAATGCCTGGAACAGAGTAGGCCTTCTGTAAATGTATGTTAAGATAACCAATGTATAAATACCCTGGGAAAGAAAAATTCAACACGGAGCGCTTTAAAATGGGATAGTTATGACAGTTGTTCAGATTGTTTTCACTGCTATTGAAACTGCTATGCTTTACAATAGAAAGGCTAAAAAAGTATTTAAAAAACTCACAGTAAATATTATTTTTACTTGACTAGAAACAACCACATTAAACCCTTTCTTGATACACTTTTATTTTACTTAGAAAAAGAAGCTTTTTCTCCCCCTCCATAATTTTGTAAATTCATAATTCCCTTTCTCAAACTGCAGTTGTCACTGGCATCTTAAATCTGTGAAACCTTACCAATCCCAGTTAAAACAGTAGAGGTAACTATTGTTTGCACTTCAACAACCACTCTCTAGAGTAACTAGAAATTCTCCTAGTTGTATTTTCACAATGTAATTCTGTGAAAAACCCAAGTCCCAAAACAATATACTTTAATAGGGAGAAACAGTAGGCACAGCAAGGATGAATCTTCATAAACTTGGGCATCCAGGAAGTATTATCTTTTTTTTTTTTTAATATGATGGTCATTCTAAGAACTTGATTTCTACATAAGCAACCCACTCCAGTATGCTTGCTTGGGAAATTCCATGGACAGAGGAACCTGGCTTACTACAGTCCATTGGGTCACAAGGGTTGGACACAACTTAGTGACTAAACCACCACCACCAAGATACTGAAAACGAAAGTTGAAGCATGTAGCTTTCTACCAGAACCAAGTGATAGAAATTATTATCTAAGCTCCAAAGCACATAATATGCCTTCTGGGGAGTTCAAACCGATTTCAAGTAAGTTAAGAATGTTATACAAGGTTAATGCATGTAATGAATTCTGTGTAGATTAAAATATTGTATAAAGTTCAAAGTAGGTAATATTGTGTTGAACAATAAAAATTTTCAATGTCAAAAATAAATTATTTTTGAATTGTCAGCACTGTATCTGCCAAACCAAGGATGTCTGCAGGACAGATTCAGCTTCCTGGTAACACATTTGGACCTGTTGATCCATACTTTGATTAATCAGTTTCCAGTGTTTCCTAACATATTGACACCAGTATACAAGTAAAAGTATGAAAATATCTGTACAGCATATTCAGAGCTTCTTGTTGCCTAGAGGTATCTCAAATGTGACCTCCTAATGCTTAGTTCTCAGCCCTCCCCAACCCCTGAATTATTGAGAGGTTGAAGAGCTATGTTGGGTACCCCTTCATTGCGTCTCTTTGCAGTGCCCACTAGGTGTGGTCCAGCCTACAGTAGAAAGCATTGAATAGTGTTTGGAGAAAATGAGATGACAGTAACTTTTGGTGATGGTGTAATAGGGAAGAGGGGATGGTGGGAGGAGAAATCCAAAAATGTGGAGAAGTATTTGGTAGGAAGCAAGGAGGGTGGCTGGCTAGAGCACCTCAGTGAACAACCTGAGTCCTGAGTGGTGGTGTAATTCCCTCAAAGGTCGTTGTACCTCTGAGGCCTGGCACAGAAGCTGACATAGTGAAAGTCGCTCAGTTGTGCCTGACTCTTTGTGACCCCATGGGCTATATGATCCATGTAATTCTGTAGGCCAGAGTACTGGAGTGGGTAGCCTTTCCCTTCTCTAGGGGATCTTCCCAACCCAGGGATCAAACCCAGGTCTCACACATTGCAGGCAGATTCTTTACCAGCTGAGCCACAACGGAAGCCCAAGAATACTGGAGTGGGTAGCTTATCTCACCAGCAGATCTTCCCAACCCAGGAATCAAACTGGAGTCCCTTGCATTGCAGGCAGATTCTTTACCACTGAGCTATCAGGGAAGCTGACATAAAAAGTGCCTAAAAAATGTTTGTTCAATAAATGAAATACAATACCAAAATGTTGATTCCAGGAGTGGCCTCAACTCTACCTTGGGGGGAATAGGGTAAAAGTAGTTCCTTATCTCTCCCATTCATGAATACTTAACCTCTCCTTCCTCCTCCTCACCACACCCCCTTCCCTGGAGAACTCTTTATCCTTAGGGATCAGACTTTTTTCTATAACCCTCAAAAAATATTCCCAGATTTGTTTTCTTTCCTCTCTCTCTCTCTCTCTCTCCCCC
>SJXQ01010887.1:199238-213845 GCA_006408695.1 Aepyceros melampus | reverse complement strand
CCCCCCCCCCCCCGACGATAAGTTTAAATGAAAGAAAGGAAATACTAGTTGGTTTAAACCAAGTAAGGGTGTGCAAATACTTCTAAGGGATAAGAAAGCCAAAAGACAGAATTCCTGGATGGACCCAGCTTCTGGGTTTCAACTTCCTTCATTCTGCTTAAAACTGATCTGCTCCAGGACACCCCCTCACTGCACTCCTTTCTCCTTTCTCACCTCCCCTTGCATAATCTGCATCCGCTCCACCTCCCACATTAAGAAAAAAAGACTTCCCTCCCTCTGAGATGTTACAGCTCTTTGCCTTGGGGTAGAGGAACTTCTGAAGTGCCAGGCAATTCAAATTATTGCTGTGAACAGTGAGCAAGAGGAATAATTATAATAATCCTTTTGAAATTCAGGAGATTTTCACTAGTTTCCACAAAATTAAAGGAGAAATTGAGTGGTCAGTTGGTGACTCATTAAAGATAATTTTTAATTATCTATTACTATGTGATTTTAATTATATAACTCTTAAGAGGTTCAAATAATTGTAGGTTATTGCTATAATAAAACTCCTTTCAGTCCCATCTTCTGATTTATGTGAATAAGTTTTTTCAGAGCTTCGCTAGTGGTCCAGTGGCTGGGACTCCACACTCCCTGTGCAGGGCTCCTGGGTCCCATCCTTGGTTGGAAAACTGGATCCCACATGCTGCAACTAACTCCTGACATGGTTAAATAAGTAGTTTAAAAAATAGAAAAGAACAAAATATATGTCTAAATTTGGGCAATATGTAATATTAGCCCACAGATGCATGTTGTTGTACAGTCTCTAAAGTTGTATCTGACTCTCTGCAACCCCATGGACTGCGGCACACTGGGCTTCCCTGTCCTTCACAGCCTTCCAGAGTTTGCTCAAATTCATGTCATTGAGTCAGTGATGCTATCTAACCATCTCATCCTCTGCTGCCACAAATGCATACACTAATTGAAAAAAGGCCCCTTCATGGTAGGTAATAGTAGTGGTAGTGGTGGTTTAGTCACTAAATCTTTTCTGACTCTTGGGACCCCATGGATGGTAGCCCACCAGGGTCCTCTGTCCATGGGACTTCCCAGGCAAGAATACTGGAATGGATTGCCATTTTCTTCTCCAGAGGATCTTCCCGACCCAGGGATTGAACCTGGGTCTCCTGCATTGCAGGCAGATTCTTTACCACTGAGCCACAGGGAAGCTCCTCAGGGTGTGTCAGTTCAGTTCAGTTCAGTCCAGTCGCTCAGTCGTGTCCGACTCTTTGCAACCCCATGAATCGCAGCGCGCCAGGCCTCCCTGTCCATCACCAACTCCTGGAGTTCACTTAGACTCGCATCCATCTAGTCAATGATGCCATCCAGCCATCTCATCCTCTGTTGTCCCCTTTTCCTCCTGCCCCCAATCCCTCCCAGCATCAGAGTCTTTTCCAGTGAGTCAGCTCTTCACATGAGGTGGCCAAAGTACAGGAGTTTCAGCTTTAGCATCATTCCTTCCAAGAACACCCAGGGCTGACCTCCTTCAGAATGGACTTGTTGGATCTCCTTGCAGTCCAAGGGACTCTCAAGAGTCTTCTCCAACACCACAGTTCAAAGGCATCATTTCTTCAGTGCTCAGCCTTCTTCACAGTCCAACTTTCACATCCATACATGACCACAGGAAAAACCATAGCCTTGACTAGATGGACCTTTGTTGTCAAAGTAATGTCTCTGCTTTTGAATATGCTATCTAGGTTGGTCATAACTTTCCTTCCAAGGAGTAAGCGTCTTTTAATTTCATGGCTGCAGTCACCATCTGTAGTGATTTTGGAGCCAAAAAAAATAAAGTTAGACACTGTTTCCACTGTTTTCCCATCTATTTCCCGTGAAGTGATGTGTAGAGGGTGGCAAAATAGGTGAAGGAGGTTAAGAGGTACAAATCTCAGTTATAAAATCAATAAGCCACAGGGATGTAATATTCAGAATAAGGTATATAGTCACTCATACTGTAATAACTTTGTGTGGAGAGAGATAATTCCTAGATTTATCATGGTAATCATTTTATAATATATGCAAATGTCAAATCACTATGTAGTATACTTGAAATCAACATAATATTGTACACTAACTGTATTTCAACTTTAAAAAATGAAACTTCATCTGCTTCAGGGGAGTAGCAATAAATAATGACTAAAACTTTTTTAATCAACAAGTAGCAATATGTTATTTGGACATATGGAGGTAAAAATAGAAATAGTTGCCTGTTGAAAATGAGAAGTTGGGGGAAGGCACGTAATACTTTGTTATATGTCTTCTAGGGCAATTTGATGCTGTTTAAACCATAAAAAAGGCTTCCCTGGTGGCTCAAATGGTGAAAAATCTGTTCACCTGCAAAGCAGGAGACTTGGGTTTGATCCCTGGGTTGGGAAGATTTGCTGGAGGGCATGGCAACCCACTCCAGTATTCTTGCCTGGAGAATCCCCATGGACAGAGGAGCCTTGCAGGCTGCAGTCCATGGGTCGCCGAGAGTCGGACATAACTGAGCAACTAACCACACAAACCATAAAGATGTGTAACTTTAATATTAGAAAAGCTAATAAAATAACACATGCTTATCATACCCTTATTGGAGTAGTAAATAAATAACAGAATCTTGAATTCATACACAAAAAAGAAAAAAAGACCCATTATCTCATTAAAGCATATATTTATAATAAAATTTTAACTTTGCACATTTAACACTTATTTATGTTATGTTCTTTGATTGTTTTAATCTATTTATTAACTGAATGGTAACTAAATAAAAAAAAAGTAACACAGCTTTTAGAACCAGAGAATACATCCATTTGCATTCAGATTGTTATAGAAAAAAATTGATAATGATCAATCAAAGATTTTCAAACATCAAAACATGGCATAAGGGCTTCCCTGATGGCTCAGTGGTAAAGAATCCTCCTGCCAGTGCGGAGACACGGGTTCAGTCCTTGATCCAGGAAGATTCTACACGCCGAGAAGCAACAAACCTGTGTGCTATAGCTATTGAGTCTGTGCTCTAGACCCGGGGAACTGCAACTACAGAGCCCACAGGCTGCAACTCCTGAAGCCTGTGTGTCCTAGAGCCTGTGATCTGCAATAAGAGAAGCCACCAGGTTGAGAAACTCATGCACCGGAAGTAGAGAACAAAGTCTGAGCAGCAACCAAGACCCAGCACAGCCAAAACAAAAAGAAATGAATAAATAATTTTTAAATGGTCAATTAAAAAATATCAAATTATGATACTCCAAATCGCATCTTTTGCCATTATTTAAATTTGATGAAAAAAATTATATGCAAAATTTAAAATATATTAAAGAATATAGAGTTTTTCAAAAAATTATTTTAGGGATGCTGCAAGCAGAGTCTTAAACACTGCTGTGTTAGGAGCTAGGCCCCAAATCTTGGGACCAAATAAAATCCTATGTCCTTTTTTCAGTGGTTGGAGAGAATCAATCTTTATTAGATAAAGATGGATTTATTTTTATTTATTGAAATAAATGATCTTATTTTTCACTTTGGCAGTGAAGCAGATACTAAAGAATGCTGCAAGAAGATCTCAGTAATTAACTGTTATTCAGATAGGAGAAAATGTCTAGGGTATTTAACCTTAAATAATTTCTAAATGCAGATGATTCACAAACTTATAGTTCTACCCTAGACCTCTTTTCTGAGTTCTAGATTTACATTTCTAGCTACCTGTGACATATCCACATGGTATCTTCTCACAGGCAATTTGCCAATGTCATGTCCACAGTTACAATTCTGGTATATGATTACCCTCCCTGGAACCCCACACTGGTTTCTCTTCTCAATAAACATCCTTTCCATCAGAGTTTCAGGCACTGTTATCCCTTGCTTCTGTCACAGTGACAGCTGCCACCACTGATACTCCTAGAATACTTGGAGTCTAAAGTGGGAAAAAAAAGAAATGGAAAAAAAAATTAAAACACTGGTGATTTCTTCTGTCTTCTTTGAGCATCAGAGATCCTCTTTCTTTTTCTTGGGCCAGAACTAGAGGCTTCTGGAGTCTTTCTGTCCAGGACCAGGTCCCAGTTCTGGTTTCAGTCTTCCCTGAGTCCAGAGTAGGAGATACTAGAAGGGAAAAAAAAAAAGAAAACAAAACACAGGAAACTCCCTGCTGATTTAGCAGGATTTCACATTTTCATCTTCTTTTCCAACCTGACTACTATATTTCACTTTAGAGCAGTCATTTATTCTGTCCATGTTATATCTCCATTCAGTGGGAAAGACAGGAGGGAGTCACTTACCCTCAACTAGAACCTCGGTATTCTGCATCTTCACTTCTTTTTCAGAAGCATT
The DNA here is from genome assembly GCA_006408695.1 of Aepyceros melampus. Taxonomy (NCBI): domain Eukaryota; kingdom Metazoa; phylum Chordata; class Mammalia; order Artiodactyla; family Bovidae; genus Aepyceros; species Aepyceros melampus. The sequence continues at coordinate 209,510 of SJXQ01010887.1, read as the reverse complement.
TTCCATTTTATAAAATAGTTAATAGGCACCTACCACACTCTTGATCAGACATTTAAGCTGCTTTCAGTTTCTCCATATTATAAACTGTAGTGAATGTATACTTAGAACTCAGGAAAATCTCTTTTTGTGGGGCTTAGGTCTTCCAAGCAGATTTGTATTATAATGAGACTTCTTCTATTCACCATCAGGATCTCTCTTATATTAAATGAATCTAGTAGGTATTAATTTATAAACAAGATCAAGGAACTCTGTTATGGTACAATAGTTCACATTTAGGGGCAAATGTTGTATGTGACCTTTAAGACCACAACTGTCTTTTTGCAATGTAATTTGAAGGTGTAGGAGTGGTCCAACTGCAAGTTTGATCATTGTTGATAAGAGCCTCGGATGCTGGATAGTGCCATAAAAATCAGTCTCCCCCTGACTCTCTCTGTCTCTCCAGGGCAACCTGGCCCAATAGGATGCAGGTCAGCGTGATGTTACACCTTCTGAAACCTAGAGAAAGCACTGCTTTCCTCTCCTGTGGGTCTGAGGCAGCCCCTGTGATCTTGAGAGACATCTAGATGCTCCCAGTTCTCTCCACTGTCAGGATGCTCTGCCTCTGTTGCTGGAGTGGTGACAGTTACAGAGCTTTCTCTCGGGGTAGAGATTCTATCTTTCCATCTCACTGAGTCAGCTGTGGGCTAGAGGTGGCATAAAGCTTGCTTTTTGTTTTATCATGTATCATGATTCTGTATTGTCCATGTAAGGACTCACTTGATTAGAGGAAAAAGAACCAGATTTTAGTTCCAACTTGAGTAGTAGGAAATTTCTCTGATTTTCTTCTGTCAGATTAATCTTTCTGTATGGTTAGATTTCTCTCCAGAAAGATAGTACCAACTTTTCACTTCTATTAATCATATATGAAAATGCCTGTCTCACCATACCCTTTTTTATATATAATTATAACTTTTAATATTCATTAATTTGACAAGAAAGGTGGCAGTTTCTTACTTTAAATGTGTATTTCTTTCATTGCCTATGGAATGGAACATTGTCTGATATTCATTGCCAGTTGAATTCCTTTTGTGAATTTTCTATTCTTGTTTATTGCCTGTCTATTTCTCCACATTTTTGTTATAATTTTAATGATTTAACACTTTATATTGATCATTCAGAAAAATCAGAGTGAAAATATAGAGAAATATAGGTGGTAGAATTTGCCTGCCAATGCAGGAGACATAAAAGCCATGGGTTCATTCCCTGGATCAGCAAGATCCCCTGGAGGAGGGCATGGCAACCCACTCCAATATTCTTGCCTGGAGAATCCCACGGACAAAGCAGCCTGGTGAGCTACAGTCCATAGGGTTGCAAAGAGTCAGACATGACTGAAGCGACTGCGTGCAACGCAATCCTAGTCCCCAGTGCTGATCATTTTGCTGCATTGTTTATTCTGTGGTGGCAAAGTTTCCATTCATAACTGAAATCTAGAAAGACTCCAAAACTCTAAGTTGAGGTAGTGGTCTAAGTTTTCTTCTTCCAGGTCTTTGATAAGCAAGTTACCAATGCTCTTCTTCCTGTTCTGCCTGCCCTCTGGTGGAGGTGCCAAAGAGCAGACTAGGAGAGCAAGCCAGCTCTAAAAGGAGGTGGGTGGGGGGTGGGAAGACCGAGTTATGCCTAAATGGCAAACCAGCCCTGAATAATTAAAGAACCAGTGTTTGACTTAATAAACCTCTGTTCCTTGGCTTCTCTGACCTCAAATTGTGTCCCCGCAATAGAATCTATCATAAGGCAATTATTCCCAAACTGGTACTTCTCCATAGATACTACTCTGCACTATCTGATAATTCTTGGTTTTGTTGACCTGATAATCCTTGCACAGGGAAAACATTTTCTTTCCCAATTTTATATCCAGAAAAAACACAAGTTGGTGAATTAGAAAGAGCTAGAAAGTGAGGGTTCCATTCCCAGCTCTGTTGTTCAGTCACCCAGTCATTTCCAACTCTTTGCGACCCCAGGGACTGCAGCATGCCCATCTCCCTGTCCCTCACTATCTCCCAGAATTTGCCCAAGTTCATGTTCATTGCATTAGTGATACCGTCCAGCCATTTCATCCTCTGATGCCCTCAATCTTTTCCAGCATCAGGAACTTTTCCAATAACTCTTCTGTGTGCATCAGAGACCAAAATAATAGAGCTTTAGGATCAGTCCTTCCGGTGAATATTCAGGGTTGATCTCCATTAAGATTGACTGGTTTTATCTCCTTGCTATCCATAGGACTTTCAGAAGCCTTCTCCAGCACCACAGTGCGAAGGCATCAATTCTTTGGCATTCTGCCTTCTTTACAGTCTGTCTCTCACAGCTGTATGTGACCACTTGGAAGACTATAGCCTTGATTATATGAACCTTTGTTGGCAGAGTAATGTCTCTGCTTTTCAACATACTGTCCAGGTTTGTGATCACTTTCCTGCCAAGAAGCATTTGTCTTCTGATTTCATGGCTGCAGTCACCATCCACAGTGATTCTGGAGCCCAAGAAGAAGAAATCTGTCACTGCTTCCACCTTTTCCCCTTCTATTTGCCATGCAGTAATGGGGGCAGATGCTGTGATCTTAGTTTTTTTTAGTATTTAGTCTTAAGCTGGCTCTTTCACTCTCCTCCTTCACCCTCATCAAGAGGCTCTTTAGTTCCTCTTCACATTCTGCCATTTAGAGTGATACATCTGCATATCTGAGGTTGTTGATGTTTCTCCCTCCTATCTTGATTCCAGCTTGTAACTCAACCAGCCCAGCATTTCTCATGATGTGCTCAGCATATAGTTTAAACAAACAGGGTGACAGCAGATAGCCCTGTCATACTCCTTTCTCAATCTTGAACCAATCAGTTGTTCCATACAGGGTTCTAACTGTTGCTTCTTCTTTTTTTTTTAATTGTTTAGTTTTTATTTCATAATCATAAATTTGACTTTTCAATCCAGCTAAACTTGGAGGGGGATAAGGAAAATATGGAACCCAAAGAACTATAGCGAGAGCACAAAGATTATAGGATATTTCGAGCAGATGGGGTGAAGGAGTGCTCTCCTGGGTTACAGAAGGAATGGTCTTGTGGTTAAGTAAAACACAAGTCAAATTTATTAGATTTGTCCACAGTCAGCAATGGTGATCTTCTTGCTGGTCTTGCCATTCCTGGACCCAGAGCACTCCATGGCTTTCACAATATTCATGCCCTCTTTCACCTTGCCAAAGTCTTGGCAGTGCAGATGAAAAACTGGGAACCGTTTGTGTTGGGGCTAGCATTTGCCATGGACAAGATGCCAGGACCTGTATGCTTCAGGATGAAATTCTCATCATCAAATTTCTCACCATAGATGGACTTGCCACCAGTACCATTATGGCATGTGAAGTCACCACCCCAGCACATAAATCCCGGAATTATTCTGTGAAAGCAGGAACCTTTATAACCAAATCCTTTCTCCCCAGTGCTCAGAGAATGAAAGTTTTCTGCTGTCTTTGGAACTTTGTCTGCAAACAGCTCGAAAGAGACGCAGCCCAAGGGCTCACCGTCGACAGCAATGTTGAAGAACACTGTGGGGTTGACCATGTCTAGACAGCACGGGAGGCTCCGGGGTGGCAGCATCTGCAAGGCCTAACTGTTGCTTCTTGACCCACATACAGGTTTCTCAGGAGACAAGTAAGATGGTCTAGTATTCCCATCTCTCTAAGAACTTTCCTCAGTTTGTCAGATCCAAGCAGTCAAAGGCTTTAGTATAGTCAATGGAACAGAGGTAGATGTTTTTTGAAATTTCCTTGCTTTCTTTGTAATCCAGAAAATGTTGGCAGTTTGATCTCTAGTTCCTCTTTCTTTTCTAAACGCAGCTTGAACACCTGGAAGTTCTTGGTTCATATAATGCTGAAGCCTAGCATACAAAATTTTAAGCATGATCTTACTAGCATGGGAGATCAGTGCAATTGTCTGGTTAGCACATTCTTTCGAATTGCCCTTCTTGGGAATTGGAATGAGGATTGACCTTTTCCAGCCCTGTGGCCACTGCTGGGTCTTCCAGATTTGCTGATATAATGAATGCAAAACCTTGATGGCACCAACCTTTAGGGATTTGAATAGTTCTGCTGGAATTTCACTGCATTCACTCGTTTTATTAATAGCAGTGCTTCTTAAGGCCCACTTGACTTCACACTTTAGAATGTCTGGCTCTTGGAGACTAACCACACCATCGTAGTAGTCCTATTCATGACGATCTTTTTTCTGCAGTTCTTCCCTGTATTCTTTCCATCTCTTCTTGGTCTCTTCAGTGTCTACTAGGTCTCCACCATTTTTATCCTTTATTGTATCCATCTTTGGGTGAAATGCTCACTTGATGCTTCCAATTTTCCTGAAGAGATCTCTAGTCTTTTGCTTTTTTGTTGTTTTCTTCTATTATTAACCATTGTTCATTGAAGAAGGCCTTCTTGTCTCTTCTAGCTATTTTTTGGAACTTTGCATTTTAATTGAATGTACCTTTCTCTCTCTCTCTTGCTTTTCGCTTCTCTTCATTCTTCCGCTATTTGTAAAGCCTCTTCAGATAACCCTTTGCCTTCTTGCATTTCTTTTTTCTTGGTTCAGATGGTAAAGAATCCTAGCTCTGCTGCTAAGTCGCTTCAGTTGTGTTCAACTCTGTGCGACCCCATAGACAGTGTGGAGACCAGCCTGAGCAGCCTGAGGTTGTAAAAATTGTTTCTAGCCCTGATTTGTTCCCTAGCCTGTAATCAGTCTACCATGAGAGGCGCCACTAGGGACATAGGTATGAGAACAGTGTCTTCTGACTTCTTCGGGAGCATTCCAGGGAACAAGGAGAAAGGTTAAAAATTTATTAGGGGCTCTAAAGAAACAGACCTGCACCCACGGGCTCTTTGTTAATCTTAAATCAGGGCTATTGTCTTAAGAGGAAAGAAAAACACAGAGGGGGATCATACTCGCATCTTAAGAAAAACCCCCCGGAGTCAAGCTAAAAGTTGATTGCCTCGGGCCATTCAACTAAAGCAGCATAATTATAGGTTAGTTAGCTATTTAGGCCTAATAACGAATGAACCTGTCCCCGAAAAGGCCAAAGTTTGTAAACCAATCAAAACACTCCATCTCAACTGCACCTGTTTATGATTTTTTGCTTATAAACTGCTCTTGCAGCCTGAGGTTGTAAAAATTGTTTCTAGCCCTGATTTGTTCCCTAGCCTGTAATCAGTCTACCATGAGAGGCGCCACTAGGGACATAGGTATGAGAACAGTGTCTTCTGACTTCTTCGGGAGCATTCCAGGGAACAAGGAGAAAGGTTAAAAATTTATTAGGGGCTCTAAAGAAACAGACCTGCACCCACGGGCTCTTTGTTAATCTTAAATCAGGGCTATTGTCTTAAGAGGAAAGAAAAACACAGAGGGGGATCATACTCGCATCTTAAGAAAAACCCCCCGGAGTCAAGCTAAAAGTTGATTGCCTCGGGCCATTCAACTAAAGCAGCATAATTATAGGTTAGTTAGCTATTTAGGCCTAATAACGAATGAACCTGTCCCCGAAAAGGCCAAAGTTTGTAAACCAATCAAAACACTCCATCTCAACTGCACCTGTTTATGATTTTTTGCTTATAAACTGCTCTGTAACAATTGTTCGGGGTTCATCTCCTCGGGTGGAGATTGAACCCCGGCGCGTCGGCTTAATAAATCCTCTTGCTAATTCATCGAGTCCGAGTCTCGGTGATCTTGGCGACGACGGGTCCTGGGCAAAGACCGGGAGGTCTAACAACGGCAGCCCACCAGGGTTATCCCCGTCCCTGGGATTCTCCAGGCAAGAACACTGGAGTGGGTCGCCATTTCCTTCTCCAATGCATGAAAGTGAAAAGTGAAAGTGAAGTCGCTCAGTTGTGTTTGACTCTTAGTGACCCCATGGACTGCAGCCTACCAGGCTCCTCCGTCCATGGGATTTTCTAGGCAAGAGTACTGGAGTGGGGTGCCATTGCCTTCTCCGTCCTAGCTCTAGTACTGCCAATTAGTTGCATACTCTTGGACCAGTCCCCTGAAATCTCCTAGTCTGGGTTTCTTTATTTGTAAATTAAGAACAGTGTTACTAATGGGTCTATTGTGAGGATCAAATGAGGTAATGGTACTGAAAGTGCTTTGTAAACAATAACCACTCCACACATCTAGGATAATACTAAGTGTCCATAGCTCTTCTTCTGAGTCAATGTTTAACTTGACTTAGCTGCCTTTTTATTTTAAAGCAAGAAAAAATCGCTTTATCCTTTTAATCTTTAGCAAATAAATGAAGCCTTTGGGCTTAGATCCGTAGAAGAGGCAAACTGCGTGTCCTGATGTGACCTAGGTCTTTGTGTGTACTCTCTAGATCTCACTTTCATTTTGCTTTTAATTACAGCATTAGAGTGGAAACTTTAAAATGACACCTTTTAGAACTAGTCATTATTTAGTGACTCTGCATTTCAAAAATATTTCTCATGTCTTTAAAATAAATTGTTCAAGTTCTTTTATTATTCAGTTCAGTTTAGTTGTTCAGTTGTGTCCAACTCTTTGCAACCCTATGAACACAAGGCTTCCCTATCCATCACCAATTCCCAAAGTTTGCTCAGTCTCATGTCCATTGAGTCAGTGATATCCTCCAACCATCTCATCCTCTGCCATCTGCTTCTCCTTTTGCCTTCAATCTTTCCCAGCATCAGGATCTTTTCAAATGAGTCAGTTCTTCACATCAGGTAGCTAAAGTATTGGAGCTTCAGCTTCAACATCAGTCCTTCCAGTGAATATATAGGACTGACTTCCTTTATGATGGACTGGTTGGATCTCCTTGCAGTCCACGGGACACTGAAGAGTCTTCTCCAACACCACAGTTCAAAAGAATCAATTTTTCGGCACTCAGCTTTCTTTATGGTCCAACTCTCACATCCATACATGACTAGTGGAAAAACCATAGCTTTGACTAGATGGACCTTTGTTGGCAAAGTAATGTCTCTGCTTTTGAATATGCTGTCTAGGTTGGTCATAGCTTTTTCTTCCAAAGAGCAAGCATTTCTTTTAATTTCATGGCTACTGTCACCTTCTGCAGTGATTTTGAAGTCCAAGAAAATCAAGTCTGTTACTGTTTCCATTGTTTCCCCATCTATTTGCCATGAAGTGATGGGACTGGATGCCATGATTTAGTTTTTTGAATGTTGAGTTTTAAGCCAGCTTTTTCACTTTCTTTGTTCACTTCCATCAAGAGACTCTTTAATTCCTTTTTGCTTTGGGTGGTATCATCTGCAAATCTGAGGTTATTGATATTTTCTCCGCAATCTTGATTCCAGCTTGTGCTTCATCCAGCCCAGCATTTTGCATTGTTAATACCCGGCATAATGCCTAGCATTATTATTACCTTGGCCTAAATATACATTTATTGACAGAGTGATGAAAATGGTTTTTTGGTTTAGTTTTTTTTTTTTTAATTTCTTTCAAATTGTAATAATTTAAAAGATTTACTTACTTAAACATATTACATGTTTCAGTTAAATTTAAATGTTTAAATTGTATATACATGTTGTTTCTGTATGGCTGAAGAAAAATGTGAAAATATATAATTTAAAAATCATTTTAAATTTATTTAATGCCAGGAAAGTGTGTAATTTCCTTGGTTCTGTCTTGATGCAACAAAGATTTCAAACTGCAGACCAGTGTTATAGCTCGGTTATGGCTCAGAGTTTTATTCAGTAAGCAAAGAACAGTACACTCTGGAGGCGTGAGGGCTGGCGGACCCAAAGGAAAGGCCTCAAACATCTTGGCTCCTTCTTTTTATAAGTTTTGTTTCCTCCCCCATGAGCCTGCCCAATGCAAATTAGGCCTAGCCAGGAAGGGGGTGTGTTTGTTTCACCTGAGATTCCTACTCAGGTCTGCGGATTTTCTTTTGTTCTGTTTTTCACGGACTTTTCCCTTTCTTTGTCTTTTAGCCACCACCATTTTGGACTCCTTTTTCCTATTCTAACAAGCTAACATTTAATTATTTCTTTTTGGCTGTGCTGGGTCTTCACTGGTGTGCTGGCTTTTCTCTCATTGCAGCGAGCAGGGGCACTGTCTAGTTGCAGTCCATGTGCAGCTTCTCGTATGGTGGCCTCGCCTGTCGTGAAGCACAGACCCTAGGGCGTGTAGATTTCAGTAGCGGGGGCACATGGCTCCGTAGCTGGGGCTCCGGGGCTCTAGAGCACAGGCTCAACAGTTGTTGCGCTCCGGCTTAGTTGCTCTGTGGCATGTGGAATCCTCCCAGACCAGGGTCGAACCCATGTCTCCTGCAACAGCAGGTGGATTCTTTACCACTGAGCCAGCAGGGAAGCCCTGGTGGAATTATATAACTATATATATATAACTACTATATAACTATAATTATGTAACTATATTCCATATACTATAGCTATATAATATATGGAATTATATAACTAGAATAATTGGGAGTTCTGTACTCCTTTCCCTTCTGTGCATACCATCTGTCCACCCTCTTGCATCATACTAGAAGAAAAACAGAAAAGGTAGAGTTATCTGAAAAGAGAAAACTGTCAAAGGTACCTGGTCTGAGTCACCATTATTCTTGCCTTGGTATTCACAATAGCCACCTATCTGATTTTCCAGCTTCAATCTGTTCATAAAATAGCAGTCAAATGATTCTGCTAACATCCAAGTTAAATAATGCCACTTATGTTCAGAAACATCTGATGGCATTTATTCCTCAGTCTTCTTTTCCTACCCATCCCTGCACTCCCTCAGTCCAGCCACACTGGCCTTCTTGACCCCCAGATCCACTTCAGCTTGACCTGAAAGATGCTTCCCTCAGATATCTACAGAGTGGTTTCCTCACCTCCTTCAGGTCTGTTCACCTTAGTGGCAACTTCCTTGTTATCTCTTAAAATTCCAGTTCTCACTCCACTCCTATGTTCCTTACTTTTGTAACAGTTATTACTGAATAACATAACAATATGTTTACTTATTTCTTTTGTTTATTATCTATCTTCCTTTCCTTGTAAGTTCCACGAGTGTAAAGGGTTTTTTTGCCTGTTTCTTTAACTGCTGTATCCTCGAAACCCAGAAGAGTGCCTGGCTCTTAGTAAGTGCTCAATAAATGTTTGCTCAATCAATGGATGACTACAACAAAGATAAGTCATGCTCTTACTTGATTTGCAACACTTACTTGAAAAATTGTAAAATTTTCATTAAAAACTTTTTTAAAATGACACAGAAGCTTTGAATATCTCCTGATGATATGACCTATGACTATAACATCCAAAGCATCAGTGTTCTTTTCCAAATATTTTGGACATGCTATGTCTCAAGAATTAAGATCTCCTTTAATCTATCACTGTCAAATCTAATGTAAGTATAACTATGTAAACCACTCCTAATTTCTCATGAAAAGAGAGAAGAATTGAATTATAATGAAACATCTGCCCTTTGTTTTCTTTTTTTTAAACCTTTTCATTTTTTTCTTTTTAAAAAAATATTTATTTATTTTAATTGAAGGATAATTACTTTATCGTATTGTGATGGTTTTTGCCATACATCACTATGATTCAGCCATAGGTGTACATGTGTCTCCTCCATCCTGATGTCCTTTGTTTTCTTTAGCTCTGTAATTTCCTGATGATCTTAATTTGGGCCATCCATTTTCTGACTTCCGTTTCTTTCCTATTTGCAAGATAAAGATATTACCAAAGAATCTTGCTTGGATTTCTTCTCTCGCTTGGCATTCTCTTATCCTTATTACCAAATTCAGACTTAAATTGAAGAAAGTAGGGAAAACCGCTAGACCATTCAGGTATGACCTAAATCAAATCCCTTATGATTATACAGTGGAAGTGAGAAATAGATTTAAGGGCCTAGATCTGATAGACAGAGTGCCTGATGAGCTATGGAATGAAGTTCGTGACATTGTACAGGAAATAGGGATCAAGACCATCCCCATGGAAAAGAAATGCAAAAAAGCAAAATGGCTGTCTGGGGAGGCCTTACAAATAGCTGTGAAAAGAAGAGAAATGAAAAGCAAAGGAGAAAAGGAAAGATATAAGCATTTGAATGCAGAGTTCCAAAGAATAGCAAGAAAGGACAAGATAAGCCTTCTTCAGTGATCAATGCAAAGAAATAGAGGAAAAGAACAGAATGGGAAAGACTAGAGATCTCTTCAAGAAAATTAGAGATACCAAGGGAACATTTCATGCAAAGATGGGCTCAATAAAGGACAGAAATGGTCTGGACCTAACAGAAGCAGAAGATATTAAGAAGA
>SJXQ01010887.1:150050-198628 GCA_006408695.1 Aepyceros melampus | reverse complement strand
GTCTGAGTGAACTCCGGGAGTTGGTGATGGACAGGGAGGCCTGGCGTGCTGCGATTCATGGGGTCACAAAGAGTCGGACACGACTGAGTGACTGAACTGAACTGAACTCTCCATTTTTATGGCTTCTGTTACCTCCTGTTTTAGATTGCTCTCAAATGTGGAAGTCCAATCTTGACATTTCTTTTCTTTTCTTTTTTAAATTTGTGTATTTATTTGGCTGTGCTGGGTCCCAGTTGTGGCACGCAGGATCTTTAGTTGCAGCATGTGGGATCTACATCCCTGACCAGGGATAGAACCTGGGCCCCCTGCTTTGGAAGTTCAGAGCCCTAGCCACTGGACGTTAGGGAAGTCCCCAGTCTTGACATTTCTTATTGGCTCCCAGTTCTACATTGTCCAGGGTGGTTACATCCATCTGGCCATCTTTCAAATTCTCAGACCTCTCATATCTAAAATCTCATTTACCTTTTTCCTTTGAAACTGTTTCCTAGTCCAGTAACCCATTTCTGTTAATGACTTTGCATTCTTCCAAGTTTGGAACGTTTCCAAGTATTGTAATCATTTGTGACTATTTTTTTTCACATTGTCAGGTGTCAAGCCTTGCTGCTTATACTTTTAGAATATTGTTTTAAACATCCTCTTCTTTGCTTTCAGTAGATCAGGGATGGGGCCTGAGATGATGCATTTCTAATATGCTTCTGAATCAAGCTGATGGTGCTGCTGTATTGACTGCTGTTTGATAAACAAGGTCTGGCTCTAGGCTGACAGTGGCCACCTGACCTAGTTGCCCACTTCCCAGCGCATGGCCAAATCTGAGACTCAATTCTCTTTCAAAAATAGAGATCAAATATTGCCTAGTGTTGCTTGAAAAGAAAAAAGGTCTTTTCTATGTCATAGAAGATTTGGAAAGTTACAGAGTCAAAAAATAAAAAATTCAAATCAGCCACATGGTCATTAATACTTTGAGATATATTAATATATATGTATTTCCTTTTAGTTGTTTCTATATTGTAAATATATGTTCAGGTTATATCTGTGTTTTCCAAACCCTGAAAGGATTGTTTAAAGCTTTCTTTTGTTTCCCAGTGTAAAATTTTGCTAAGTGTATTGAATCCCCTGACTTACAAAGTAGAATCTGCCTTTTCTATATGATAAAATGCTTACTGCTCCTTTGCTCAATCTCCCTTACAGCTGGGAACTGAGGACTTGGTGCAGCCAAGCAGATGCATCCTCTAGGCTTTGATTCAGGACCTGGTGACTCAAAACAGCAGGGATGACGCAGAATCCGTTCTGGCCAGGGCACAGCAGTGATGGCAGCTGCATCCGGTTTCCAGTGGCAGCAGAGACAGCTGTTCTGGGGCAGTGTGCAGTGTCCGGCATCCAAAGATTTGGCAGTGCAAGCTGTGGGGTCAGTGCTTGGCAGCTGCCGTGATGACTTCATAGGAACAGCTCTGCAGGGTGTGTTGGGTGTGGGTCTTGCCCTGTGGTTTGTCTTCCCACCTTTACTTCTTAAATTAGTTTAAAAGTTGAATTAATTTACTGGCAATGAGCACTAATGATGTTATAATAACTAACTCTTAGATACTAACAATAGTTGACTCTTAGATATTAACAATAACCAGCTTTGGGTAGTGCTTACTGTGTGTGCCAGGCAGATTTCAAAGTGCTTTCTGTATATTATATACTGGTATTATTTCCAGTTTACAGATGATGAAACTGAGCTGCAGAGAGGACAGGTTATGTGTTCAAGGTCATATGGCTAAATAGCAGCTCTGAAACTCTAATTTAGTCAGTCTTAACCTAGCTCTTAAGAGGTCTGATACATATAACATTTCAATCCTAATTTTTTCATATAATAGAAATTTTGTGAGCATTTCCATGAATGCTCACATTCCTCTGAATATTTAAAGTAATTGTATACTGTTCACTTATAAGGCTGATTCATGATTCATTTAACCAACTTGCTGTCGTTGGACATTAAGTATATCCTGGTGGCAAAACTTTTTTTCTTGTTTCAGTTAATACCCTTAATTGTTTATCTAAGATAAAGTTCTAAGAGTGAAATGCTTGGTCAGAGGGTATTCTGATTGCCTTCCAGAAATATTATTCCAGTTTACACATACAGCAATGTGTGGGAGCATCCTGATTTCCTTGAGACCTTATTAGCACTGAATATTATTAACTTTTTAAAATTTGTGGTACTGAAAATGATACATAGTTTTCTTTTAAATCCAAAATTCTTTAAATATTTAAAAATACATTTATTGACCATTTGTTCAGAGTTCTTTTTGTGAATTGACTGCCTCCATCCCATGTGGGACAAAGTTGAAACTTAGAAGGCAATTCAAGGCCTTTCTACTCTGCCCCAACTACTTTCCTAACTAGTTCTCCTAAACATTCACCCAACGCACCAGTGGGGCCTTTTTTTCTTGGCTGAACTTTCAGGAACTTTTAGTGACTTCCAGGAAATACTAATGCTAATGCTAAAGTTACTATAACAAGATTCAGGATCATCAAAAGTAAAAATGTTTTTAAATAAACCTTAAAAGCATTTCAACTGAGCCTTAAGACAAAGGCTTCTGTTTTAAAAGAGTTACATAGTGCATTCAGTTTAAATTGTACTTCAGGAAGAAAAGCATGGAATCATATAACTTTAAAGGTAGAGAAGAACTTCCAAATATGTACTCAATGTAATGTCTGGTGGAAAAATCCAAGTGAGAGTAGAGGAAAGAAGGTAACTTTGACTCCATATTCCCCCACCCAGTTAATTTTCAAATAATGTTTCAACCTTTGTTCATCTCTTACCTACATATCCTGCCCTTGCCATGCCTTGAGTAAGATCAGTTAGAAGCAGTGTCAGTGCCAGGCCTTGTGTTTTTTGGTGGTGGTGTTTTTTTTTTTTTTTTTTTTTTTGGCTGTGCTCAGTCCTCATTGCTGTGATGGGTCCTCATTGCTGTGCACGGGCTTTCTCTAGCTGGGGCGAACAGGGGCTCCTCTCTAGTTGCGGTGCCCAGGCTTCTCATGGCGGTGGCTTCTCTTGTCGCCAGCTCTTGCAGGCTCTAGAGTGTGGGCTCGGTAGTTGTGGCAGATAGGCCTAGTTGCTCCGAGGCATGTGGAATCTTCCTGGACCAGGGATCGAACCTGGGACCCCTGCATAGGCAGGCATATTTTTAACCATTGGACCACCAGGAAAGTCTTCGTGTTTATACTCCCTGACACTGGCCTTTCTTTCCTGCTTGGTCATTGGTATATGTGTGTTCAGCCTTTTACCTTTTGTAAAGTGGGCTCCTCTAACCAGGGAGCTGGTTCAGTTACCAGACCCAAAGATCCAAAAGGTCTGTTTAAGATTTAAAATAGAGGATAGAATGTTACAATGAAGAAGACAGATATTAATAAAACCAGCTACTGACAAGAGTATAGAGAAACTGGAACCCTTCTGTACTGCCGTGGGAATGAAACATGGTACAGCTGCTTTGGAAAACAGTCTGGCAGTTTGTCAAATAGTTAAACACAGAGTTACCGTATGATTGAACAATTCCACTTCTAGGTATACAGAAGAGAAATGAAAATATATGTCCACATTATAGCTTATGCTTGTACATGAATGTCTTTGCAGTATTATTCAGAAAAGCCAAAAAGTAGACAAAAACCTAAATAATAATTTACTAATGAATAGATAAATAAAATGTGGAATGTTATTCAGCAATTAATAGGAATGAAGTAATGATACATGCTACAGCATGGATAAACCTTGAAAAGAGGCTGAGTGAAAGAAGCCAGTCATAAAGGACCACACATTGTGCAATTCTATGTGAAATTTCCACATAGGCAGTTCTCTACAGATAGGAAGTAGATTAGTGGTTGCCCAGAGTGCTGGCTAAGAGGGGTGGGGTTTCTTTTTGGTATAATGAAAAGTTCTAAAATTGATTGTGGTGATAGATATACAAGTTTGTTAATATACTAAAAGCCATTAAATTATATACTTTAAATAGATGAATTGTACAGTATGTGAATTATATGTTAATAAAGTTGTAAAAAGGAAAGAATGTGTGTTCTTTTCTTTTAATTTTGTCTCCTATTACTTCTCTGACTAGCTGGACATTCCTAGCTTAACTTCACATTTGCTTTGCCCTTTAATTCCACTTGAAGTCCAGCCAATACCTAATGTAACAGGGTAGAAGTTTAACTCACACTACAGCTCAGATGCAAAGAGAAAATGGAAGTTCTTTATTTAGTCTATAATTAGTCTGGCTTTCCTCCTGAAGCCCAACTAATGGATAGTGGGAAAAATGAATGGCATGTTTTGTTACCAGTCTCTGGGAGGCTGCTGGTATGGAAGGGAAGGCTGGAGCTCATCTACCTGCTGTTAACACATACTATTCTTGCTGCAGCTAGAAACACTGAAATGACCAGTGGCCAGTGTGGTGCTCCGTATGTATGATTCTGAATTCTTGTCTTGATTCTTGATTCCGTGCCTTGCTTTAGCCTCTGTTTTTTATGTGATTCAGGACTTGCTTTGAACTCTGGTTGTGTGTGCTCTGTAACTCATGATGGCTCTTCTGATTACTGGCTCTGTTTTGATCACAGGCTCCCAGTCAGTGCCTGTGACATGGGTTGGCTGCAGCTGGTACAGAGATTCATTGTTTTATTCTCCTAGTCGTGGCTTCTTATGCCACCTCTATGATCAGTAGAAGCTCAGGTGATGAAATGAGCATTTTGTGGTTTTCCAAAGCATCAGAGCTTAATAGAATAGAATGTGTGAGTATGTGCCAAATCATTTCAGTCTTGTCTGACTCTGTGACCCCATGGATGTAACCCGCCAGGCTCCTCTGTCCATAGGATTCTCCAGGCAAGAATATTGGAGTGGGTTGCCATGCCCTCCTCCAGGGGATCTTCCCTATCTAGGGATAGAACCTGTGTCTCTTATGTCTCCTGCATTGACAGGCGGGTTCTTTACCATTAGTGCTGCCTGGGAGAAGGCAATGGCACTCCACTCCAGTACTCTTACCTGGAAAATCCCATGGATGGAGGAGCCTGGTAGGCTGCAGTCCATGGGGTCGCTTAGAGTCGGACACGACTGAGCGACTTCACTTTCACTTTTCACTTTCATGCATTGGAGAAGGAAATGGCAACCCACTCCAGTGTTCTTGCCTGGAGAATCCCAGGGACGGGGGAGCCTGGTGGGCTGCCATCTATGGGAGTCACACAGAGTCGGACACATGACTGAAGCGACTTAGCAGCAGCAGTGGCAGGGAAGCCCCAGTAGAATAGAATACATGCACGTATTCCCTTCTTTTGAAATTGTATTTAAAAACACTCTAAAGTGCTTTAAATAAAATTTGCCATGTTTTTGTAATTTTGTATTAATGATGCTATGAGTGCTTTTTTTTTTTTTTAGTAATCTTTCTCTCTTTATCTGTATCTATATCCATATTTTTTTGGCAAGAGGGCTATTGCAATTTGAATGGAAGAAAGTATAGAATAGTAACATATTTGTTGGTCTAGAGGGAGATAGCCTGTGATGTACATGTGTTTTTTTGTTGCTGTTGTCCTTGCAGTATTATTATTTTTAAATTTATTTTTCATTGGATGTTTATTGCTTTACAATGTTGTGTTTGTTTCTGCCATAGAACAATGTGAATCAGCCATAATATACATATATCCCCTCCCTCTTGAATCTTCCTCCCAGCACTACCCATGTCACCGCTCTAGGTTATATGTACTTTAAAAATTGTTTTAGCTTGGCCAACCCAAGTCAGTGATGTGACGGTTTGGAAAGCAGTTTGAAGTAATATATTAATTGAAAAAAAAGTATGTGTATAAGTGGACTCAAGCAGTTCAAACCTATATTGTCCAAGGGGCTGGCTATTTTGAGAAATTTTTTTCTGAATATTATTTTGTTATATAAACAACCAAAAGCAAAAAGGAAATAAAGAGCCTCTGGAAAGTGAATGAAGAGAGTGAAAGAGTGTTGGCTTAAAACTCAACATTCAAAAAACGAAAATCATGGCATCTGGTCCCATCACTTTATGGCAAATAGATGGGGAAACAATGGAAACAGTGACTTTATTTTCTTAGGCTCCAAAATCACTGCAGATGGTGACTGCAGCCATGAAATTAAAAAATGTTTGCTCCTTGGAAGAAAAGCTATGACCACCCTCAGTTCAGTTCAGTCACCCAGTCGTGTCCGACTCCCTGTGACCCCATGAATTGCAGCACACCAGGCCTCCCTGTCCATCACCAACTCCTGGAGTTCACTCAGACTCAACATCCATCGAGTCAGTGATGCCATCCAGCCATCTCCTCCTCTATCGTCCCCTTCTCCTCCTGCCCCCAATCCCTCCCAGCATCAGAGTTTTTTCCAATGAGTCAACTCTTCGCATGAGGTGGCCAAAGTACTAGACAACATATTAAAAAACAGAGACATTACTTTGCCAACAAAGATCCATCTAGTCAAAGCTATGGTTTTTCCAATAGGCATGTATGGATGTGAGAGTTAGACCAGAAAGAAAAGCTGAGCGCCAAAGAATTGATGCTTTTGAACTGTGGTGTTGGGGAAGACTCTTGAGAGTCCCTTCGACTGCAAGAAGATCCAACCAGTCAATTCTAAAGGAAATCAGTCCTGAATATTCATGGGAAGGACTGATGCTGAAGCTGAAACTCCAATACTTTGCCACCTGATGGGAAGAAATGACTCCTTAGAAAAGACCCTGATGCTGGGAAAGATTGAAGGCAGGAGGAGAAGGGAACAACAGAGGATAAGATGCTTGGATGGTATCAGTGACTCTATGGACATGAGTTTGAGAAAACCCCAGGAATTGGTGATGGACAGGGAAGCCTGGTGTGCTGCAGTCCATGGGGTCACAAAGAGTTGAATCGATTGAACTGAATTCATAAACAACCAAAAATATTTCAAAATTGATATTTATTCGGGACTGAATAGTGTCCTACAGTCTGAGAGCCAATGCGAGGATAGTCATTTTTTTTTTTCTTACCAAATAATATATTGTTTGGGGAAGGAAAATTCAAATTTAAAAATATTTAAGAGACTTCCCTGGAAGTTCAGTGGTTAAGACTCCATGCTTCCTCTGTAGGGGCCATGGGCTGATCTCTGGTCAGAGAACTAAGATTCCACATGCCACATGGTGTATAGCCCCCCAAAAGCTAAACATTTAAAAATATATCACATATAAATGCAATTTTTTTTTTACTATGTCCTGCGACATGCAGGATTTTAATTTCCCAACCAGGGGATTGAACCTGCACCCCCTTGCAGTGAAAGCACAGCTTTCACTTAACCACTTAACTACTGGACCACTAGGGAAGTCCTGCATACTGAGTTTACAAAAAGACAAAGTTGATTAAAATATTTGATTACTAAATGAATAGGGATTTGAGAATGTATTTTTTTATTTTTTTTTTTTTTTGAGAATGTATTTTTTTAGTAGTTATTTACTTATTTGGCTGTGCCGTGACACATGGGATCTTAGATCTTCTTTGAAGCATGCTGGATCTTTAGTTGCAGCATGTGGGATCTAGTTCCCTGATCAGGGATCAAACCCAGGCCTCCGCCATTGGGATCATGAAGTCTTAGCCACTGAAACACCAGGGAAGTTTTGAGAATGTATTTTTTTGGAGAATGTACTTTATAAGATCTTTGATTCAATAGAAGCTATCTATGTGTCTATTATGTACTATATGTAAATTTAAAATTCATGGATATATATGAAAACATATAAAATAAATATGCATATATAAATAAATAATAAATGCATGTATATATTCTTAGGTATATTGCCTAAGATTCAACTGGACATAATTTTCACATTATCACTTAATCAAAATCATACCTGTTAATTCATAAATTATACCTGTTAATTCACACAAAAAATGAAAGGTTGATAATGACAGTGTAAAACAGGTGTACTCTTTTGAATATTTATTGCTTATTCAGATATTCAAAAGTATTAAGGAGGTATAAAAAAATGCCCAAGTCATTTCTAACAACACTAAAGCAGTTAGAAGTAACACTAATAAAACGTGTGAAATTACATAGGTCACTAGACCTAAAAAACTGTTATAATGGAGGACAAAGAACAGCCAAGCAAGAAAAGGAAAAATTGGAAATGAGAAAAAGGAAAAGAAGGACTGAGCTAACCAAAGCCCTGGGAGGATCACCGGCAATCAGCATGGAAGAGTATAACATAGGAAAAATGTGCTTATACAAGTTAACCACTGACTGCAAGGACTTTATGTACTGTTCTCACACAGCTCATACCTCTCATTCAATTTGTACTGATTGGGATACAGATTAGACAGACTGCTGTATCCAAAGGGCCCAACATATAATGACAGCAGGTAAAATCCAGGGTCTGTAAGGCGGCTTGATGTAGTCCTCAGTGTCTGGGACCAAGGCTCCTTCTATTGTGTGGCTTTGCCACTCAAAGATGTTGCCTTTATCATTCACACCACTGAAAACAGCTCATTACCATACCAACTGAGTCCACATTCCAGCCAGTAGGAAAAGGAAAAGAGGGCAGAGAAGGACTTATGAAACCTGGCATGGTTATTAGAAAGGGAAATGAAAGAGAAAGACACCTGACAGTGTGCCCAATGCAATTTAAGAATAGTTCAATTTGGAAATTTAAACAGTCCCGGTAGCCAATACTGTATTTTTCTAGGAAAAAATTACCAATCTCTGAGGTACCCTCATCCATCTGTTTCTCTCCTGGAGGTTCCTGATGTAAATGGAAGAGGGAGGTGGTTTCCGTGTCCCCATTGATGTGGGATGAATTGGCTCACCAGTTTCAGCAGGGTACAGTCATCGAGATCATCTCTTTCCAGGTCACTGTGTAACAATCAAGGACACACTCCTCTGCCCTTGGTTTTACTTTCACTTGTTCAATACAGTGATTCCTGGACCAGCAGCCTCAGTACCACCTGGGAACTTGTGAGAAATGCAAATTATTGAGTCTTAATCTAGACCTACTGAATCAAGAACTCCAGGAGTGGAGCCCAGCAACTGTGTTTTAACAAATACTCTAGGTGATTTGAGGCTTATTACAGTTTGAGAGCCATGATTTAATGCAATTCACTGAAAGGACAAATCAGAATACATGCTTAACTGACTGACTGTTTCTGTCTTGGTCTCTTTCTTGTTTTTACAATTCCCTGGATCTAAATGAAGTAAGCTTTTTGTTTACTTCCCCTGAGGTAAGAGGCTACTACTGTAAAGCACCCACTTTCAGAGCAACATCCCACAACAAAACAAACCAACAAACAAAACTCTTTGAGTTTGGTTGGAATAAGTTACTTGGAAAATAACCTGGATTGCTGCAGGATTCTATTTTGAGTACCAGAAGCTATTACATTTGCCTTTGCATTCCTTCTTTAAGATACACTAATTTCCAGCTCCCTCCCCTGCTGGATACCATGAACTGACTTTGTCAAGTTGTCCTGTTCTCAGAGCAGTAACAGAAAAGCATATTATTTTTCTAAGTATTGCATTAACCAGTTGCACATACTCACTTTTGCCAAAAGTCTATACCTAAATTTGATGAGAATGATGAAGAGGACTGGCTGCCTGCTCCTACATACTCCACAGGAAGAAATAGTACAAGGCAACAAAAACAGAGAAATAGCCAAAATAGAGAATGTCTAATTCTGGCTCTGTTTCCGTCCCAGCATTCTCAGTGAAGTGCAGTTTCCTCAGATTATAAAATAGAGATAATGTTCTGAAGCAACATTACATAAAAAGGCATTTGTTTTGATTCATTCTGTGCATAGGAATAATCATTCGTCTTCCCTCTCAGTGTGAGTTAGAATTTATACTGCCTGAATAGAAAACAGTTCAGTTTTCATTCATTTAACAGTAGTATGTTTCCTTCAGAAAGGATTCTAGTAATGCCTAGTAAACAAACAAAAATGTGGAATACTAAACTTTCATAATTATTTAAAAACAATAACTCTATGCTACATTAATATGGTTGTAAATTGGAAAGTTGTCATTTTTGTGAATAGGGAATTTAGAGAAAGAGATGATTCTTGTCTCCACCTAAGCTCTTCTCCATATCTAACCTTTTGAATAATTGTTTTTAAAATGTAAATTGCACACTCCCCTATTTTGGGGCTTCCCATTGCATTTAGAGTCCCCTTCAGTTTTCAGGGCTCCACGGGTTCTGCCCTTGTGTTCTTCTGTGTTCCTCCCCAGTGTCACATCAGGGATTCTCTCCTTAGCCCCCAACCCCCACTCCTGCCCTTTGCTCATTTTGGCTTTCTTGCCATTTCTTGAAAGAACCATATTCTTTCCCACCCCAGAGCTTTGGGATATGCCCTTTGCCAGGAATGTCCTTTCTCTAAACCTTCACAAGGTTAACTCTCACTTACTCTTAATTTCTTAGAGAATTGTCTCTTAATCAGAAATGGCTCTTCCTACGTAATTTTAAGAGTCTCTCTTACTAACCCTTTGCCTTCATATTGATTGTCACAGTTTGTAGTTATGTGGTAATTTGCTGCTTTTTACTGTCTAAATTAGATTATAAATCCTGTACCATCAGAGATCTTTTCCATTTTGCTTCCAGCATAGTACCTTGTACACAGGAGGTGTTCAATAATTTTTTTCCCAAACCTTTCACTTTCATCTATTTACTTTTGCCTGTACCTTGACGCCTGTGAAATTACTTTCCTGACCAGGGATCCCACCTGTGCCCCCTGCATTGGAAGGTGACGTCTTAACCACTGGGCCACCAGGAAAGTCCCTAGAGGTATTCAATAAATATTTGATGATTAGATTACCAATTATGATACAGCAAAATTGACACTGTAGTTTGCAACGTAGATGATAAATTATCCATAACTTTTAACATTACAATGAGTTGAATTTGATTGTTCACAAATGGGTTGAATTTCAAAATTTGCAGACTGGTTATCTGACACTCAGATTACATTTCGCTAACGGAAAAGCTGTCTTTGTCAGTTCAGGTCTGCATCCTCTGAAAACAACAGTTGCAGATCTTTTGCAAGATCAGGACCTTGGTTTCCAATCAGGATTCCTGGTTTTTGGCCCATACATAATTTTTAAGGCCTTTGATTTTGTGAAATTAAGATAGGAATGTCAGATTCAAAAGGTGATTTTTAGTTTCCTTCTCTCTGAGTGTCTCCTTCATGATCCGATTGTTGGCACGAAGAGAAATATTGCTGTCAAGCTGTGCTCAGGATAAGGGATAGCCTTAAGAAGCTAGGCAAAAGGATCACTTCCAAAGCAGTTTGGAAGGAGATCTGTCAGCACACCACTGTAGCTCCAGGAGTAGAAATATGTTTGTGTGTAAGTGAACTAGGCGTAGGGAGTGGGGGAGGAAGAGGACGACTGCTCCAAGGAGGGGGCTACCCTGGAATCGGTCCCTTGTACCGTATAGCTGGAGTATCACACTGTTTAGTCACAGTGGCAGCTGCACAGCTCGAACTACCGTAGGAATGCTGGCTGTCAAAGACCTCGCCAGTAGCATGAAACGGCCACCCACAAGTGCCGTTGTATTACTAAAAGGGTCTAATATTGCTGCTCTCTTCCCTTGAGGTCAGTTCACATCAAACTCAGTTTTGTTTTTCAGTCTGTCCCACACCTATAGATGCATAACAAGCTCACAAAGGCCCAGGTGGCTAAGAATTTCCTGATCAGAACAGGAATTTCCACTAAAAACACGCCTGACAGGTGTTCCTCTGGCCTTTGAATCAGTAAGTCAGTTCAACCACTCAGTCGTGTCCAACTCTGCAACCCCAAACCCTGCGCATGCCAGGCTTCCCTGTCCATCACCAACTCCTGGAGCATACTCAAAATCACGGCCATTGAGTCGGTGATGCCATCAACCATCTCATCCTCTGTCGTCCCCTTTTCTTACCACCTTCAATCTTTCCCAGCATCAGGGCCTTTTTCCTGTAAGTCAGTTGTTCACATCAGCTGGCCAAAGTGTTGGAATTTCAGCTTCAGCATCAGTCCTTCCCATGAATATTCAGGACTGATTTCCTTTAGGATGGACTGATTGGATCTCCTTGCAGTTCAAGGGATTTTCAAGTCTTCTCCAACACCACAGTTCAAAAGCATCAATTCTCCAGCACTCAGCTTTCTTTATAGTCCAACTCTCAAATCCATACATGACCACTGGAAAAACCATAGCTTTGACTAGACGGACCAATGTTAGCAAAGTAATGTCTCTGTTTTTTAATATGCTGTACAGGTTGTTCATAGCTTTTCTTCCAAGAAGTAAGTGTCTTTTAATTTCATGAGGTCACCATCTGCAGTGATTTTGGAGCTCAAGAAAAGCAAGTCTGTCACTGTTTCCATTGTTTCCCCATCTATTTGCATGAAGTGATGGGACCGGATACCATGATTTAGTTTTTTGAATGTTGAGTTTTAAGCCAAGTTTTTCACTGTCTTCTTTCAGTTTCATCAAGAGGCTCTTTAGTTTATTTTCTGCCATAAAGGTGATGTCATCTGCATATCTGAGGTTATTGATATTTCTCCTGACAACTTTGATTCCAACTTATGCTTCATCCAGCCTGGCATTTCTCATGATGTACTCTGCATATAAGTTAAATGAGCAGGGTGACAATATGCAGCCTTGACGTACTCCTCTCCTGATCTGGAACCAGTCTATTGTTCCACATCCAGTTCTAACTTTTGCTTCTTGACCTGCATACAGGTTTCTAAAGAGGCAGATCAGGTGGTCTGGTATTCCCATCTCTTTCAGAATTTTCCAGTTGGTTGTGATCCACACAGTCAAAGGCTTTGGCATAGTCAATAAAGCAGAAAAGATATTTTTTCTGGAAATCTTTTACTTTTTTGATGATCCAGCAGATGTTAGCAATTTGATCTCTGGTTCCTCTGCCTTTTCTAAATCCAGCTTGAACATCTGGAAGTTCATAGTTCATGTATTGTTGAAGCCTGGCTTGGAGAATTTTGAGCATTACTTTACTAGTGTGTGAGATGAGTGCAATTGTATGGTAGTTTGAGCACTGAATGCCTTTCTTTGGAATTAGAATGAAAACTGACCTGTTCCAGTCCTGTGGCCACTGCTAAGTTTTCCAAATTTGCTGACATATTGAGTGCAGCACTTTCACAGCATCATCTTTTAGGACTTGAAATAACTCAACTGGAATTCCATTACCTCCACTAGCTTTGTTCATAGTGATGTTTTCTAAGGCCCACTTGACTTCACATTCCAGGATGTCTGGCTCTAGGTGAGTGATCACACCATTATTGTTATCTGGGTCCTGAAGATCTTTTTTGTATAGTTCTGTGTCTTCTTGCCACCTCTTCTTAATATCGTCTGCTTCTGTTAGGTGCATACCATTTCTGTCCTTTATTGTGCCCATCTTTGCATGAAATGTTCCCTTGGTATCTCTAATTTTCTTGAAGAGATCTCTAGTCATTCCCATTTTATTGTTTTCCTTGATCTTTGCATTAATCACTGAGGAAGGCTTTCTTATCTCTCCTTTCTCTTCTTTGGAACTCTGCACTCAAATGGGTATGTCTTTCCTTTTCTCCTTTGCCTTTTGCATCTTTTCTTTTCACAGCTATTTGTAAGTACTCTGAGCTCAGAGAGCCATTTTGTCTTTTTGCAGTTTGCATGTCTTTTTCTTGGAGAAGGTCTTGATCTCTGTCTCCTGTACAATGTCACAAACCTCGGTTCATAGTTCTTTGGGCACTCTGTCTATCAGATCTTATCCCTTGAATCTATTTGTTTGAATACTCACCTCCTTTACAGTCAGTCCACTTCATATTTGGACAGGTCTCATTGTTACATCTTTCACTTCCTTATACTGTAATGAAATTGCCTCCCTGGACTTTCACCCCTTTTGTCTTTGTTCTGCCCTTGGGAATTATGCGGAATATGTCTAATCAGTCTTCAACATGATCGTTCTTTAGACATTTGAAGACAGCTGTCAGATCTTCTTCCCTAAATTCTCTTTTTACCCAGGTAAAATAGCTTTCAGATCTTTCAAGTATACCTTTTATAAGTAGTGTATTAATGTAGAAAATATTTGAGCAGTTGCCTTAGGCAGAGCTGAGTTCTGTCAATTTGTTTATTCAATTATTTATTCTCTTTGCACTTATTCCCACTAATAAGTAGAATAAGCATGATAAATCCAGTAAAGAAGAGGTACACTAGGGAGGAACCACAGCAGGGGAGTTCAGCTAAGGTTTTTTTAGGAAGTCATGACGGACTTCATGACGGATAGTATTAACAAGGTGAAGAAGAGAGAAAGTGCGTTTCTGACAGAAGAAGCAATATGTACAAAGGCCCTGTGTGGGGTAGGGCATGTGATGGATTTAAGTTCGGTCGGTATACGTGAATATAGATTAAAATAACGTCTCCCCTTATTGTCCCTATGAAATCTTCAGTTCAGTTCAGTTCAGTCACTCAGTCGTGTCCGACTCTTTGTGACCCCATGAATCGCAGCACGCCAGGCCTCCCTGTCCATCACCAACTCCCGGAGTTCACTCAGACTCACGTCCATTGAGTCCGTGATGCCATCCAGCCATCTCATCCTCGGTCGTCCCTTTCTCCTCCTGCCCCCAATCCCTCCCAGCATCAGGGTCTTTTCCAATGAGTCAACTCTTCGCATGAGGTGGCCAAAGTACTGGAGCTTCAGTTTTAGCATCATTCCTTCCAAAGAAATCCCAGGGTTGATCTCCCTCAGAATGGACTGGTTGGATCTCTTTGTAGTCCAAGGGACTCTCAAGAGTCTTCTCCAACACTGCAGTTCAAAAGCATCAATTCTTCTGCGCTCAGCCTTCTTCACAGTCCAACTCTCACATCCATACATGACCACAGGAAAAACCATAATAAGGTATCCATAAACCCAGTCAAGCCTGTTCCTTCACTGTTCCACCAACAGTCATTCCCACTTCTGGCTTTTTCCTTCTGTTCTTCTCTTTCTAGAAAGGTCTTTCCTTTTCTGTATATCCAGTTCTTACAATCTTTACAGTCTATCTCCAGTTGTTTCCTCTGGGAAGTTTCCCTGGGCTCAGCCTCAGGTCCGTTTTGTGATATTATGGTTAAATGCAGGATTTTGTAGTCCTGGGGCTATGAGTCTAGGTTTGATTACTGATGGCCTTACTTGGTGGCCTTAGGCAAATTACTTAGCTTCTCTGATATTTGATTTTCATATCTGTGCAAAAGAGGTAATGACAGTAATGGCTTCATTAAAGTACTGGTGAGGATTAAGTGAGATTATATGTATGTGTATCTGGAAGCCCTTCCTAGTGGTCTTTACTTCCTTGTTCTATACAGTCTCTGTTCTTGTTCAGTCGCTAAGTCCTGTCTGACTCTTTGTGACTCCGTGGACTGCATGCAGCACACCAGGCTTCCGTGTGTTTCACTATCTCCCAGGGTTTGCTCAAGTGATGCTATCTAACCATCTTATCCTCTGCCTCCACCTTCTCCTTTTGTTAATAAGACTGACTCTAAGGATATAGGATAGGGAGGAAGCCATGTGCTTTGTTCCTGGGTATTTGAAGTCTCTGGTTCCCCAGCTGTCCTTGCTGCCCACCCAGTGGAAGTGCCCTTGCGGTTAGCCCAGAGCATGAGCATGCACACAGAGCCTCTGCACTATTCACTGGCTGGTCTACTGAGCTTACAGCTCCCCAGGTGCAATGCCATCATGCACAGCCAAGAAAGCCCAGGAAATTACAGAAGGAAGTTACATTCATGCTTTAAATGGCAGGTAAAAGTATTTAGCAGAATGTCATATCTAAGACTTTTTTGATTTAATAATTCTTTTGCAGAATCTTATTTTATAAATATAGCCTGATGATTTTTAATAACAGAAAAATTATTTAATTAATGAACCAACAAGTTTTTAAAGAACTTAATTCAAATGAGGTTAACTGGGTGAAATTCTAATATTATCTTTAAAAAGATAGCAACCTGTTTGTCAAGAATGCAGTCAAAGTTGTAGTGGAAGAATATTGAATTTCTGTCTCAGAAAAAGGACTGGAAGTATGCCAAATTGATTAAGTCCATTGATTTAAGATTTTGTCTGTTTACAGACTACAGACAATTGTGATTCAGTATTGCAAGTAATTTTCTTTGTAGAGTTAAAAGAATCTGCAAAATAGAAACTAAATCAGTGCTACATTTGCAGTTTAAAATGCAATTCCTTACCAGTATCACTCTGCATTTATTTCATACTTCAGATATTTCTCATACCTTGCTAGGTCAGGGACTATAAAAGACATTTTAATGCACGTCTAGTTCTGCAATCAATCAAGCTAATTTAAACTATTCTCTAACAGATGAGGTAACAGATTAGTATTAAGGTCTGGGATTAACAAGTGGAAATAACTCATTCTGTGAGATCCTCAGGGACACAGCACAGTTCAGAGTTTAAGGCTCAAAGAGAATCTATTTTGAGAAAGGCTTGAGTCAAAAACTGTTGTGGACAGCCTTGTGTCCTATTAAATATTTTATCTTTAGCTTTTGTTTCCAAAACATCATCTCTATTGTGATATAACATATCTTTACCCCACAGCCCTCAATTCTATCAACTGAAATTTTCTGCCCTTCCCTTTGTGAAACAGAGCCTGTAGACACATTTACTTCAATTGTTTTAACAGATACTAAAACCAAGATCAGTGTCCCTGTTTTTCTGTTGCAACTATTTTGAATGTAAGTATTCAAACAGTATGTAAAATCTTACTGAAGCACGTAATTCAGAATTTGAAGCCCCAATATTTGTTGTTCCACATTCTTGTCAATATCTATTGTTGTCAGTCTTTTGAATATTAGTCATTTTGGTGGGTATATAATGATGTCTCATATAGGCACTCATTGGTATTTCCTAGTAACTAATGATGTTGAGTACTTTTCGTGTGCTTCTTGGTTATTCATAGGCTTTATTTGTGAAATTTCTCTTTAAATCCTTGTCTACTTTTTTATTAGATGGCTTATGTTTTTGTCATTGGGTTGTAGTTCTTTATATGTCCTGGATACCAATCCTTTGTCAGATATCTGTCTGTGAACCCGTTTCTTCTCTGATTTCATCCATCTTGGTCTCCTTTCTGTAGCATAATTGAACCAGCCTCAAGTGTTGTCTACGTATCTTTTCCAAAGACCCTTATAAGTCTGTAAAATAAATACCTGCTAGGTGGTATCCTTCTTCAATGTCATAGGAAGGCAAAAGTGGAGTTTCAGAAAACTATTGAATGTCCGGGGCTGTTTTTTCTATTTGTCATTCTATAGTATCAATGGTTATTTTCAGAATGGATATTAGCATTTTTAGTTTACTTTCAAAAAATAATTTCATCTAGTTTTTTTTTCTTTTTTGGCTATTATACATATCTTTTTATTAATTTATATATTTTTAATTGGAGGATAATTGCTCTAGCATATTGTTTTGGTTTCTGACATACATTAACATGAATCAGCCATAGTATACCTATGTCCCCTCCTTCTTGAGCTCCCTTCCCACTAGTTTTTTTTTTTTTCTGTTCATAAAGTAACACAAAGTAAAATAAATATAAGAATAATTGTAAAAAATAAATAAAACTAATGTTTTACTGTTACTTTATAGTTATCTAGGGGAAAAAGTAGCTAGTGCTATCTGTGATTTCATGGTAATAAAGTTAATGATGATATTGCAAGTTTGTGAAGACATCTTTTCCCCCCTTAAAGTACTTTCACACCTTTTTTCAAATCTTTAAAATCAAGAAATAAACTTTAGAATTAATGTCTAAGAGAGGAATTAATACTGCAACTAGTGTAACTGTTATGGCAAATTATTGTATTCAGTATTTGTTCTTAAAATCAAGATGCAAGTGAAAAGCTTGGCATGTTAAAATACTTTTGCACCATGCATTACCACACTGATAGTAATGCAAAAGATTAAAAACACTTCAAGCATCGCCCTATAGGAGACAATTCGGATAAACTGTTCATACACATGGTGAAATACTTCCCCTTCTATGTCTCCTCCTACTGAATATATCACTTATGTTGTTCTATTTTTTCTTCATTATTTCATAACCATGGAATTTTACAGATAGAAAGCACTTTGGGGTCTTCTGACTGTATTCCCTCTTTTAATAGAGGAAGGAAAAACAGATACTTAAAAAAAAAATGTCCAAAACAATAGAACTCACAATTTTGGAAGTTGGGACTAGACATGAGTCTTTTTTTTATTTCATAATCAAATCTTTTCATAATCTGAATACTCTTTTGATTTCCTCTTTCTCCTCTGTTATCAAACCCTATGGATTTGTGCTTTAAGATGACATATTTACCCTTTTCTTTCTACTGTGTTTGCCATATTGTGTCTATTTATATCTAAACTGGACTGTCACTCAGACTGATCTTTTTTCCTCAGGTGCATCTTGTGCTCTTTTGTCTCACTGATTTTCCTAATGAAGACCTTTCATCAGTTATCTTTGTACTCCAGAAACCAGTAATTGCCACTGAATCGTGTCCTAAATCCTCAAGGATCTCCATACTCTAATCCCATCCGCCTCTGCATCCTTATTTCCCCCTCCCCGCAACCTGCACCTGCCCATCAAAATGGCCTCACTGCGCCCTGGCTGTGTGTGAACTCCTCTTGTGGTTCCTGTGTTGGCTCCTTACACTGGTAAACTGCCTACTCTTCTCTCCACTTAGATACTTACGTATAGTTCATAGTTCAACATCGAGCTCAAGCTGTACCTTCTCCGGTTTTCTGTTTTCTCAGTTGTGGTGATTTCTAGCCCCTGCATGTACACTGCAGCATCTCACTTAGCAACCGATGCCTGTACTGGCTTCATAACTGATAAAACCCCAAATCTCAGTGGCTTAATATCCCAGATCTATTTGTTGTTCAGTGAAGATAGTGTAAAGTGTTCGTATCTTGCTCCTGGTGGTGGTAGTGGTGCTGTGCTTTTCATAGCCGTTTAGGGGTCCAGGGTGATGCAGCTCTGTCATATTGAATGCAGAGTTCCCAGAGTTGCCCAGGCATTGGAGAAGAGTGGAGAAGGTACATCTGCTTCTTCGGCACCTCAGTCAAGTTGGGACAAGTCAACAGTTTCGGTAATGAGAACTAAGCACCTTTGCTGGGAAAGGTACCCCCTGACTGGGCAGCTGCATCCTTGGAACTACTATACTCTTACTCTGTTGTGTGGTGGGAAGCACAAAGCTCAGAGAGGGGAGTAACCATCTGGCTTTGTTACAGTGTTATCCTGCACTGATTTTAATTGCTTGGTGTCTTTGTATTCCCAGCTGGATTTTACACTGTAACTAAAATTCCACAAATGTATATAACAAAATGAGAGTCTGGCACATAGTGTATGCTTAGTGAATGATTGTTAAATAACAGAATAATTCACGCAGTCTTCTTTTTCTTTGAGTTTCTAATTCCTAAATTAAACCAGAAAGAAAAACAAAATAACAAATCTCTAGAGGTTCTGTCTTTGTCTTTTTAAAGAACACATTTGCATTGGATTCTTCACAGGCAGAAAGTGAAATTTAGCTGAGTTGTGTGTGTTAATCGCTCAGTTGTGTCGGACTCTTTGCGACCCCATGGACTGTAGCCCACCAGGCTCCTCTGTCCATGAAATTCTCCAGGTAAGAATACCAAGTGGGTTGCCATTCCCTTCTCCAGAGGGTCTTCCCAACCCAGGGATTGAACCTGGGTCTCCTGCATTGCAGGTGGATTCTTTACTGTCTGAGTCACCAGGGAAGCCTTAGCTGAGTTATCTTCACTTTAAGAATAATAAGATTCTGTCCAGCTTCAAAAACTATTTTCAGTTGGTGTATTGTGTTTCTCTTTCTTTTCCTAAACCTGTTCTGTTATTGAAAAATCGACACATATACAAAATAGAGTGAATGTTATATCTAAACCCTATGTACACATCACCTACCTTCAGTGATGACTGAGGATCCAAACCCTACATTTTAGACATACCTTTAAAATATATTTTTTATATATTTTATAAATATGTGAGAGTTGGACTGTGAAGAAGGCTGAGCGCAGAAGAATTGATGCTTTTGAACTGTGGTGTTGGTGAAGACTCTTGAGAGTCCCTTGGACTGCAAGGAGATCCAACCAGTCCATAAACAGTAGAAACAGTGTCAGACTTTGTTTTTTTGGGCTCCAAAATCACTGCAGATGGTGACTGCAGCCATGAAATTAAAAGGCGCTTACTCCTTGGAAGAAAAGTTATGACCAACCTAGATAGTATATTCAAAAGCAGAGACATTACTTTGCCGACTAAGGTCCGTCTAGTCAAGGCTATGGTTTTTCCTGTGGTCATGTATGGATGTGAGAGTTGGACTGTGAAGAAGGCTGAGCGCCGAAGAATTGATGCTTTTGAACTGTGGTGTTGGAGAAGACTCTTGAGAGTCCCTTGGACTGCAAGGAGATCCAACCAGTCCATTCTGAAGGAGATCAACCCTGGGATTTCTTTGGAAGGAATGATGCTAAAACTGAAGCTCCAGTACTTTGGGCACCTTATGCGAAGAGTTGACTCATTGGAAAAGACCCTGATGCTGGGAGGGATTGGGGGCAGGAGGAGAAAGGGACGACCGAGGATGAGATGGCTGGATGGCATCACAGACTCAATGGACGTGAGTCTGAGTGAACTCCGGGAGTTGGTGATGGACAGGGAGGCCTGGCGTACTGCGATTCATGGGGTCGCAAAGAGTCGGACACGACTGCGCGACTGAACTGAACTGAACTGAAAAATTACAGTTCTTCTCTCTTCCTCACTTTTTTCTTGGAGTATGTTTATTGAAGAAACCAGCTCATCTGTCTTATAATAGTTCTCACATTCTGAATTTGGCTGAATCCATCCTTATGGTTCCTTTCACAGTTTAGTGTACCTCTGTCCCCAGTATTTCCTGTAAACTGAAGTTAGATCTAGAATCCTAATCAGATTCTGGTTTGATTTTTATCATAGATGAGGTTGTGTACATCCATCAGAAAAGACATAATGTCTCGTTCTGTCTCTTTTGTGCTGTTAACATTGTTAGTGGGTTTGAGCCTTGCCACCCTCCATCCATTATAAAGTCTCCCTTAGCTTTCACCTTTGGTCTTGGCTGCCACTGATGATCCATTATTTCATTATGCACATCCTGTGTTTGTTTACAATAAGATCTTCCAGAATTTTGAAATGTTTAATTATTTTTTGATCTTATATTATTAAATATATTTTAGAGGTTTAAACCCCACCCCCCCATCATAAATGTGGTAATTAAGATCTGTTTGACACAAAGTATTTTCACATACACTGTTTCACAGATACCATCTAATTATCTCAGAACACCTTGGTGTTAAGTTGGCTCTGTGACCTTGGGCAAAGGTCCTCATTTTAGAGATGAGGAAAATAGTAATAGCCACCTCTAGGATTATTATGAAAATTAAACAAGTTAAATACAGTTGAGTTGTTTACAATAGTGCTCACCATATTATAAGTAAGAGTGAAATAAAAATTTGCAGTTGTTATTATATTGTTATGTTGCTATTGTCAAAATTTCTTTCAATTTTAATCTATTATGTTACAGTTTTAACTAATGTTTCTTTGACATTTTAATTTTAGTTTTTATGAAGATTAATAGAAACAATTTAATTACTATGTTTCCATGTAGTTTCATAGTCTCTGATCCTCCGAGTCATAACCTTGATTGGCTTACTTGTGATAGCAACTTAGCTTTTACTGTTGCTTACTATTTAAATGCTCTGTTTTCTTTATTTATAGAAGACCAATGAACAATCGTTTTCTAGCCCCAACCACTTCCTCACCACCCCTTAAAAAAACAATTAAAAAAAAGATAATATTTAACTTGTACTATTTAGGCTATCTATACCATATACCTATATCTGTATCATTATGAGATTAAAAAAGCAGCATGCTTTCACTATTTTGTATGATACCTTTTAACACATTTTAGAATAAACCTTAATGAAATCGTAGCATCAGAGCTCAGAGGATTTGGAGAGCATTTCATTTGCAGGTGAAGAAGCTGAGGACTAACTAGGTTAAATGACTATCCCAGTTGTCCAGCTGCAACACAACCAACCAATGGCAGAGCCAGGACTAATATCCAGATCTTAAGTCAAAACCAGCCCAGGTCTCCAAACTCTCCATTATACTGCATGAAGCTCAACTACTTTTACTGTTCCTCCATTAATGTTCACAATACCTTTCTGCAGGCAACAATGTTAATATTTAGAGTTAAAACTGGACACTTGAAGATACAAATGTCTGTGGAAGTTAGCAATGTAGAACCCAGAAACCCCTCTCTGTTTCATGACACCTGAGTGATAACAGATGGTAAATGTATGTAAGACTGAGTATAATGTGTATGTACATTAACGCTCAGACATAAAGAGAAGGGACAGCTCCTTTCCATCGACTCTGTGGAAAGGTGACACACTCGTGACACATAGTCATATATGAGGCTAGAATTGCAAGGCAGATTTTAGGTAATTTTTGATTTTTTTTTTTGTTTTACCTTTAATTGTGGAGAATTTTAAATATACACAAAAGTAGACATAATAGTATAATGAATTCTTATGTTCCCATCACTCGGCCCCAGTCTACATTAACCCATTAAGGTCAATCTTATCCCATTCCTTCCCTCATCCACTCCCTGTTTTGTGTTATTTTTTAGCATATTTTTCTAGAAGACAGAAACAGTTTTTTTTTTTTAATATTTATTTTAATTTATTTATTTGGCTGCACTGGGTCTTAGTTGCAACATGCAGGATCTTCAATGCAGCGTGCAGGAACTTTTTTTAGTTTTGGCCTGTGGGATCTAGTTCCTTGACGAGGAATCAAACCCGGGCGCCCTGCATTGGGAGCTCGGAGTCAACGGCTGGACCACCAGGGAAGTCCCCCAAAACAGTTTTTAAATAATTACCACATGACCAATTATTATGCCTAAAATTTCTTACTATAATAAAACAGGCAGTTGGTATTCAGTTTTCTCATTGTTTTATTGATACAAACATAAGCTTTCTTAGTTTGGTTTTTGAATCAGACTCTAATCCCTCACACTGTGATTATTTTTTATGTGTTACCTCTCTGTTTCTTTGCTCTTTGCAATTTACTTGTTGAAGAAAATAGATTTTTTTTTAACCTGTCACTTTCCTCATAGTCTGGACTTTGCTGCTTACATGCCTGCAGTGTAGTTACAAGACAGCTTAAAACATTAAAGAAAGGTTTGCAGATAATTATTATCAGGTTTCACCAGTTTGGTGGTAGTATCTTGGGCACCGATGATGACAGCCAGAGGTCTGGGCTTTGATCGTGCTGGCTCTGAGTGCCTGGTGACGGTGTGAGGGGGGCTTCTTCAAATGAGCAGCTGCAGCCAGGCTGAGGAACCTCGGCTAGTGTCCCAGTCCCTTCCTCCTCTCTAATCTGAATCGGGCATTTTTTATATAGTTTCAGAGCATCCCTTACTTTTCCTTCACAGTAGTTGTCACAATGTGTAATTGTAGTGGTCTTTGAAGATTTATAGTCAGAAATGTCAGGGTGCGTGAATGTGACAGTGTATATAACTAAATTCTTTATAACATACAAAGCGTGGTTTCTAGCTCAGCATGGGAAAATATACATTTGACAATTCATGCTAATCATTTCCACATTGGAACTTTTTCTCTTGTGATTAAGCACCAAGTCAGTTTCCATTCTTCCTTCCTCTTTTTTTCTTCCCAGGGTTGACCGTTTCTTAGGCCGGGTCATCAGTGTATATGCTGTTCTTAACTTGGTCCTCACCTTTAACTGAGTTTAACTGAGTTGGGGGCTATTTCTTCAGCTTTCGTTTTTCCCAATTTCCTAGGCTTGTTGTAAAAACTCTCTCGTGAGTCAGTCTTCCAGACAAGAGGAGATTCAGAGGATGCAGGATTAGACTATGGATTCTAAGGAGCCCTGAGAAGGGTGTTGGCATCCTGTCCTCTGCTGGAGCAAAACTGAGGAGGTAATTTCAATACCCAGATTTACTTAGTGTAATCTCAGGTTTGGCCACACCCAGCTAATAGGACCTGGCCAGCAAGGGCTGAACTAGTCCTGGAAGATGAGCTGCAACCCCTCATAGAACCTTGTACATGCCAGAGTGCTGTGAGGAAACTTGAGAGGTTTTAAGCCTCTGAAGGGTTTGAGGGCAGTGGCAAACTGCCAAGAGGCCCAGCAAATCCGGAGAGACTGAGTATGTGGACCTTGAGGCCGGAAGCATGGCAGGGACCAAGGCCACCAGAGTGGATGCCAAATACCACTTGTGATAAACTGTACCTGCTGGTGCATGTTCGTGACCCACCAAGGACCGCATGGACAGCATCACTACAGATGTCCCCAGTGCTGGAAGGTAGTTAAAATTTCTTGGGGAATTTGGCTCATTCTCAAGAAAAAGGGAAGCAAGAGGAGGAAAACTTTGAATCATAATGAATATTTGTGCTATGCTTTGTTGCTCAGTCGTATCTGATTTTTTGCGACCCCGTGGACTGTAGCCTGCCAGCCTCCTCTGTCCATGGGGATTCTCCAGGCAAGAATATTGGAGTGGATTGCCTCTCTCAATGAATATTTAGTAGTTTTAAACAAAAAGGAACTGAGCTATCTTCAAGTGGCAAGGTTGAGTCAATTTTTTTCTTCTGTCAGCAGAAAGGGGACTAAAAAGCTAAGCTTGAAAAAGATAGATAAAGGCAAATTCCAGCATGCCTGGGTGACTATAAAATTTTACTTCTTTTTTAAAAAAATATAAATTTATTTATTTTAATTGGAGGCTAATTACTTTACAATATTGTAGTGGTTTTGCCATACATTGACATGGCTCTGCTGCGGGTGTACATGTGTTCCCCATCCTGAACCCCCTTCCTACCTCCTTCCCCATCCCATCCCTCAGGGTCATCCCAGTGCACCAGCCCCAAGAACCCTGTCTCATGCATCGAACCTGGACTGGCGATCCTTTTCACATATGATAATATACATGTTTCAATGCCATTCTCCCAAATCATCCCACCCTCGCCCTCCCCCACAGAGTCCAAAAGACTGTTCTTTACATCTGTGTCTCTTTTGCTGTCTCGCATGTGGGGTTATCGTTACCACCTTTCTAAAATTCGTATATATGTGTTAGTATACTGTATTAGGGTAACTATAAATTTTAAACTCATTACACAACTTGGATTTATGTGTTAATTTTTAAATGACTGTCTTCACTGTAATGAAGTTTTATGAGGGCACAAACCATCCCTTTTATTCTTCTGCATTCTTAGCACCTAACCCAGTGCTCAGCACTTGACAGATACTGAAGAGGAATTTACTGTATGAATATTAGGCCCACACATCTGAGCTCCTTCCAAAGTGCTTGATACACAGCAAGCACATAATAAATGGTCTTTTATCTTCCTTCCTGGAAGAATATATATTTCTTTGGGCACAGTCCACCTTGCTGTTGAAAGCCAATTCTGTCTTGGGTGGCTCTGAAGGTAAACTGGCTTTGGTACTGTGTACAGGAGTTACTTAAGAAACGGAAGACACAGTGTTTGTGTTTTCTGACCTTTTTCTATAGCCAAAGGGTGCACTGGATATAGCAGCAGCTGTAGCTACAACTATAAAGGGTCTATCCTGTGGAAGATGCTGAATACTCCATAGTCATTTCCCCACCAAAACACAGTCCTGGCCTCTTGATTCCAAAATTTCCTCTCCTTTCCCTCTCAGCCTGAGATCAGATCTGTTCTGATTTTCCTCTCCTTTTTCTGTGCTTTTTTCCTCTCCTTTTTCTTGTGTGCTTTTCCCCATTTACACACCCAAGCTTCACCCTTTTTCAGGGTAGAACTCCCAGCCAGACAGGATATCCTAGATGCTTCTCATTTCAGGCAGAGTCATCTTGTTCTTTGGGAAAACCAACAACATATCTTATAAAATATTTCAATACATGACTTAGTATCTAAATTTTCAGTTCAATTCAATTGCTCAGGCGTTTCCGACTCTGCGACCCCACGGACTACAGCACGCCAGTCTTCCTGGTCCATCAACAACTCCTGGAGCTTACTCAAACTCATGTCCATCGAGTCTGATACCATCCAACCATCTCATCCTCTGTCATCCCCTCCTCCTCCCACCTTCAATCTTTCCCAGCACTGTGTCTTTTCTAGTGACTTAGTTCCTTCAGCAAGTGGCCAAAGTACTGGAGTTTCAGCTTCAGCATCAGTCCTTCCAATGAATATTCAGGACTGATCTCCTTTAGGATGTACTAATTGGATCTCCTTGCAGTCCAAGGGATTATCAAGAGTCTTCTCCAACACCACAGTTCAAAAGCATCAATTCTATGGCACTCAGCTTTCTTTCTAGTCCAACTCTTACATCCACACACAACAAGTGGAAAAACCATAGCTTTGACTAGAGGGACATTTATGGCAAAGTAATGTCTCTGCTTTTTAACATGCTGTCTAGGTTGAGCATAGCTTTTCTTCCAAGGAGTAAGTGTCTTTTAATTTCATGGCTGCAGTCACATCTGCAGTGATTTTGGAGCCCAAGAAAATCAAGTCTCACTGTTTCCATTGTTTCCCCATCTATTTGTCATGAAGTGATTGGACTGGATGCCATGATCTTAGTTTTCTGAATGTTGAGTTTTAAGCCAATTTTTTCACTCTTTCACTTTCATCAAAAGATTCTTTAGTCCTTCTTCACTTTCTTCCATAAGGGTGGTGTTATCTGCATATCTGAAGTTATTGATATTTCTCCCGGCAATCTTGATTCCAATTTGTGCTTCCTCCAGCCCAGCATTTCGCATGATGTTCTTTGCATATAAGTTAAACAAGCAGGGTGACAATATGCAGCCTTGACATACTCCTCTCCTGATTTGGAACCAGTCTATTGTTCCACATCCAGTTCTAACTATTGCTTCTTGACCTACATACAGATTTCTCAGGAGGCAGGTCAGGTGGTCTGGTATTCCCATCTCTTGACGAATTTTCCACAGTTGGTTGTGATCCACACAGTCAAAGGCTTTGGTGTAGTCACTAAAGCAGAAGTAGATGTTTTTCTGGAACTCTCTTGCTTTCTTGATGATCCAGTGGAGGTTGGCAATTTGATCTCTGGTTCCTCTGCCTTTTCTAAATCCAGCTTGAACATCTGGAAGTTAACAGTTAACATACTGTTGAGCCTGGCTTGGAGAATTTTGAGCATTTCTTTACTAGTGTGTGAGATGACTGCAATTGTGTGGTAGTTTGAGCATTCTTTGGCATTGCCTTTCTTTGGGATTAGAATGAAAAGTGACCTTTTCCAGTCCTGTGGCCACTGCTGAGTTTTCCAAATTTGCTGGCATATTGAGTGCAGCACTTTCACAGCATCATCTTTTAGGACTTGAAATAACTCAACTGGAATTCCATTACTTCAACTAGCTTTGTTCATAGTGATGCTTCCTAAGCCCACTTGATTTTGTACTCCAGGATGTCTGGCTCTAGGTGAGTGATCGCATCATCTTGGTTATCTTGGTCATGAAGATCTTTTTTGTATAGTTCTTCTGTGTATTCTTGCCACCTCTTCTTAATATCTTCTGCTTCTGTTAGGCCCATATCATTTCTGTCTTTTATTATGCCCATCTTTGCATGAAATATTCCCTTGGTATCTCTAATTTTCTTGAAGAGATCTCTAGTCTTTCCCATTCTATTGTTTTCCTCCATTTCTTTGCATTGTTCACTGAGGAAGGGTTTTGAAACATGGTGTTGGAGAAGACTCTTGAGAGTCTCTTGGACTGCAAGGAGATCCAACTAGTCCATCCTAATGGAAATCAGACCTGAATATTCATTGGAAGGACTGATGCTGAAGCTGAAACTGCAATACCTGATGCAAAGAACTGACCCATTGGAAAAGACCCTGATGCTGGGAAAGATTGAAGGTGGGAGGAAAAGGGGATGACAGAGGATGAGATGGTTGGATGGCATCACTTACTTGATGGACATGATTTTGAGTAAGCTCAAGGAGTTGGTGATGGACAGGGGAGCCTGGAGTGCTGCCGTCCATGGGGTCACAGAGGGTGGGACAAGACTGAGCAACTGATCTGACTGAATCTGTAAGAAAAAAAATCTATGAGCTCAGTTTTAGACTTGGAAAATATGGACCCCACTGTATAGTATTCCTGTACTTGCCTGCAGCTTGCTAAGTGTGCCAATTCCCTCAGCATTCACCTAGAGATCAAGTGGGTTGGCCTGAAACCTTTTAATTTTCTTTAGTTAATTCTTTGCATCTATTAAGTTTAAGAAAAATGTCCAATGTACATAGCAAGGACTAGGAGGGTGAAGACATATGACAAATAGGGACATAAGTGGCAGAGAGCAGAGACAAGGGAACTTTTGAGTGAAAAGAAATTTGATCCAGCACCTTTGTTCTTTCCCCAGTACTAATATATCTGCATGAATGCTGATATGAAAAAAAACAAAACTGGAACTTCCCTGGCAGTCCAGTGGTTGACTCCATGCTGCCAGTGCAGCGGGTGGGGGTGTTTGATCATCTTGGTCAGAGAACTAAGATCCGACATGCTGTGCAGCCTAGGGGTTTGGGGGGACCTCATGGAACTATGGAAAACTGAAAATATTGTTGGTAGCTTAAGATATTGATCTATCAAAAAAATACTGAAAATGTTGGTCAAGCTTGCCAAACAATATTAATTACAGTCATTTCAATGACCTTCTTTCTGTTGTGTCTTACTGCGATGCAGCACAAACAGGGACATATAGCATCAAATGCGTGACTAAGCTGTAAGCTTTATTTGATTAGAACAGTAACCTGCCTCCCTCTGAATACCTGTTTGTGTCTTTATATAGTCAGTGTTCATAAGCAGCTGTATATGAGCATGTTATCATCTCAAATGTAAAGTGCTAAAAAGAACACTGCATAGATAAGGCCACTCTTTATTCTCACTTTTTGGAAATTCAAGGCAAACCTCTGTCAGAATAGTAGGTTACCCTTGTTATGATCTCTGCCTCTTTTGAGAACTGTATTTCTGCCCCATTCTACCTTGAATAGGAGAATTTCACACTTCAAACTTACTCCACTTGGTAAAGAACAGCACTTACAGAAAGGAAACCCTGGAGCTTTGTACTCTGAGACCTCCACCCACCCACCTTCACCACTGAAGGCATTCTCAGTCATCTCTCATTCCCTGCATTCTGAGGATCAGGGGAGGAGAGCTTTCTCCTTTCTTTGGTGTGTGCCAGTGGCGGGTAGGGAGGAGAAGAGCAGAGAGTGGGAGTGGGCTGATGATGCCTGGAGACCTCAGCACTGGGGGTTTGAATGGCCTTGTGGAAGCTGGAGCCATCTAGGCCTTCTGGTTCGTGATCATGTCACTGTGTCCATTCCTTAAAAAGTGAGAATATTAGGCTAACAATTCTTAAAGGAAACAGTTTTCTAGTATGAATCTCTTCTTAACAAAGCACATGAAAGAGGATTCATAGTGTGGGCTTTCAGGTTGTTGTAGTCTCGTCTCCCCAGAATCTGTGGCTCTGCTGTTTTCGTGTCAGCGATCTGGCTTGTGGCCAGAGATAGCATAATTTCCAGGCCTGTTGCTCTGAAAACTATTGTCATTCAGAAAAATTCCCCCTTGCTTCTTAAACTAGTACTTCCCAAATGTTGGATACTTTGAGAGGTTTGCAGACTAGCAATCATGTCATTTAGTTTTGTATTAGCCTCTCTTCCTGTGATATTATGCAACTAAAAGCATTGTGCTAGCTGATCAGGTACTGATGAAATTCAGCATTGAGGGACCTTGACTCTATTACTCAGGAAAATTAAACCTTGGTTTCCCGAGACTTGCACTCCTGTTCATCACTTCCTCTCTTTAGATGTCCCTACAGAGTCGAGGCCATCACTGAAGAATGAAAAAACAGTGCCTTCTGAGTTTCCCACAACCCATTGTCGTGAATCAAAGGAAAATGGCACTGATAAGGAGAGGCAGGTTGTATTAGAATTATTTGAGTCCTTAGCCGGATTTCCTTACTGTCCAATTCAGTCCCTTCTTTTGTGTCTGCCTATCCGTCTGTGAAGAGGGGGTAATTACACCTGTTCCTTAGAGGGATGTTACAGAGATTCGTTTTAGAAGCCTGTAAAGCTTGTTGAGCATAGAGAAGTATAATTACAAGAAAAATATATTGTCATTGCAGTGGTCCTGGCAAGTTTTAATTCCAGTCATTAATATATCGATGAATATGCATTATTCATTTTCATTATAAGAAGTTGGCTCTTCATGCTCCATTTTTCCTGATGCATGTATGTCTAAGAGGAGGGCATTGGGAGAATGGATAATCAGCCACAAATGTGGGTTTTAAAAGATCCATTTTCTTTTCACTCACTCGTGTTCAGGCTTTAAGCTAAAGGAGATGAGTTAAAGAAATGGCATGAAGAAAGTGGCAATCCTGAATGCCGCTGTGCAGATTCTAATATTTTTCTTGCTTATGATCAAAAGGGATCACTTGAGTCAGAAAAGATTTCTTCAGGTCAGAAATGTTTATTCTGGAAAAAAGCACCCTGTGTAAATCTTGGCAAATCACCTGAACCATTTTAATTGATA
The DNA here is from genome assembly GCA_006408695.1 of Aepyceros melampus. NCBI lineage: Eukaryota > Metazoa > Chordata > Mammalia > Artiodactyla > Bovidae > Aepyceros > Aepyceros melampus. The sequence continues at coordinate 168,107 of SJXQ01010887.1, read as the reverse complement.
AGTTTCCCTAAAGATTTGAAAGAAAAAGTCAATGGACAGAATCCCTGTAATGGCAGTTGTCGATTATGCCAGAGGCAAGGCTGTCACAGATGTATAGGAAATGCTACTTTCTTCCCAAACATCATTTAACCTATTATTAAATTTCCATTGTCTTTCAAGGAGGAAAGCAACAGCTGTTTCCTGAAAACTGTTAAAATTGCAGTAACAATGCTAAAGTTGCATCAACAATGTGGTCAACTGAGGAAAAGTGCAAACAAATCCATGCTAACTCAGAAACCCAGAATGGAATGATTGCTCTTTTCTTCTATACCACAGCACTCATCCCTCACATTTCATTATGCAGATCCACAACAAATGTTGGTTAAATGCCTGCTATGTGGTGGAATGGCAGTTCTCAAGTGTAGTTCCTCAGACCAGCAACCACAGCATCATCTGAGCTCTCTCATTAGAAATGCAAATCAGAAGCTCTGGCTGTGGAGCCCAGGGATCCTTATTTTAACAGTCGCTACAGGAGATGCCCATTCACTTCAGAGGTGCCTCTTAGAGCTGGGATTTCACAGGGTGATAGTGAGGTAGACTGGGCTGTGCATTATACGGGCAGTGCGTCCTATGGGCGGTGCAAGCAGTGGCTGACCACCAGGGGCAGAGCCCATCCCTCGCACTCCTTACAGGGTGCTCCTCTGCTGAGCCAGCTCAGAACTTGTATTTTGGGAGGGAAATTATTCTCTGGGATTCCGGTCTCATTCCAAGTAAAAAGCTCACACGGGAGCTATTCCAACTTGTGGTTAATACTGCGTATGATGAAAAACAAAGCTTTTCTCTACTGCTCTCATAACATCGCTTACAGAGATGGAGGAGGGGCCCATGATGGAGAAAAAAATGGACGCAAAGGCCTGAAAAGGACTTAACCCTTACCATTACCATCTCTTGTCTCTATTATTCCCTACCACAACTCTTCTTCCCTTCTCCTGTTAACTTCCCCATGTCTAGCATGCTCTCCAGTGAGTATTGAGAGACGAGAAAAAGTGACAGGGAGAAATGTTAGAGAAAGCTCAGAGAGAGAGGATTCCCAGGCCAGTCCTCTGCCTGCCCATTCACCTGGGATTCTCATTCCAAGGGGCCAGTTGCACGTTGCTAACCGTAGCGATCCAGTGTCCAACGCCACTTCCTTCTCCCTCTCCTCAGACGAAAAGCAGTTTCTGGAAATAGAACTTGTCTTTCACTTGAACAGGATGTGACTATGATGTATGTTCCAGTTTCAGCTCTTGGTGACCTGACTCTCAGTAGGAAGCGCCATCCCCACCCCAGGCTTTGGTGGAGAGTGGTGGGCAGTGTGGCCAAATTCCTGAGGCCCATAGAGCCCTTCAGTCCTCACACAGTCTTAGCAGTCAGATTCAGGGGACCAATCACACTTGGAATTAATATTCCCTGCAAGAAACCTTCCCTTAGGAAGCCTTTGATCTTTGCAACATCAAAGAGACACTGACAGAGAGCAGACTTGACTTTACACCTATGGTTTAAAATTAATATGTAAATATAAGAAAGAGAAAGAGGAAACTGACTAGATCCAGCTGTCTGAGGCATCTGGGTCTTTATTTACTCCAATCTATGTTTTTTTAATGAGATGAATATTTACAGAATACACTGCAGACTTCTGAAGGACAGGACAGCAGGGTTGGATTCCATATCATCAGTACACAGGGAGTAGGATTTTCTTAACAACAAAAGAAACTTCAAAGAAGGCATTTTTTAATTTTCTTTTTTCTTTCAATCTTTTTTTTTTAAGTTGAAGACATTTTAAAGAAAAAATTAGCAACATTGCTTGAATTTTAGAAGGGATTAACTACCCCTAGAGGATTCTCAGGCATTTATCCAATTCAATTGAGTTCAGTTCAGTCGCTCAGTCGTGTCTGACTCTCTGTGACCCCATGAACCGCAGCACACCAGACCTCCCTGTCCATCACCAACTCCCGGAGTTCACCCAAACTCATGTCCATCGAGTCGGTGATGCCATCCAGCCATCTCATCCTCTGTCATCCCATTCTCCTCCTACCCCCAATCCTTCCCAGCATCAGGGTCTTTTCCAATGAGTTAGCTCTTCACATCAGGTGGCCAAAGTATTGGAGTTTCAGCTTCAACATCAGTCCTTCCAATAAACACCCAGGACTGATCTCCTTTAGGATGGACTGGTTGGATCTCCCTGCAGTCCAAGGGACTCTCAAGAGTCTTCTCCAACACCACAATTCAAAAGCATCAGTTCTTCTGCGTTCAGCTTTCTTTATAGTCCAACTCTCACATCCATACATGACTACTGGAAAAACCATAGCCTTGACTAGATGGACCTTTGTTGAAAAAGTAATGTCTCTGCTTTTCAATATACTGTTTAGGTTGGTCATAACTTTGCTTCCAAGCAGTAAGCATCATTTATCCAGTGGTATGTGGTAAACCTACAGTTGCTTTTTCAGTGGGCATGATGGAGAAGAAATGGCAACCCACTCCAGCACTCTTGCCTGGAAAATCCCATGGATGGAGGAGCCTGATAGGCTACAGTGCATGGGGTCGCAAAGAGTCGGACACGACTGAGCGACTTCACTCACTCACTCACTAGGGAGTATAAGTGAACTGTTTTTAAAAACTCTCTAATATTCTTTAGTCTTCTATTCCATTTTCCTGATTGGCTTTGTAGGATGTGTCTTACCTGGCTATACAGGGTATCTTTCACTGTTAAAGTTTGTGTTTCCTTGGTTACTCAGTTCAGTTCAGTTTAGTTGCTCAGCCAGGCCTCCCTGTCCATAACCAACTCCCAGAATTTACTCAAACTCATGTCCATTGAGTCGGTGATGCCATCCAACCATCTCATCCTCTGTCATCCCTTTCTCCTCCTGGCTTCAGTCTTTCCCAGCATCAAGGGCTTTTCAAATGAGTCAGTTCTTCACATCAGGTGGCCAAAGTATTGGTTACTAGAATTGCACTATTTCTCATAAACCTCTCTCCACATACATACTTGTGACAGAGGCTGGTGTGTGAATATCTTATTGCCACTATAGTTAATAATCATAGAACTGTTTATAAAAAGAGACTTTGGGGATTATGGTCCATCTTCTTTTATTTTAAAAACAAGAGAACCAAGTCCAGGAAATTTGAGAGACTTGTCCAAAGTCACGGAGCCACCTGACACCAGGGCTGTGGCAATAATTCAGGCTTCTTAACTCAGCTGAGTACTGTGTAGGTCACCCTTTTGCATTTTTTTTTTAAAGTTAATTTTTACTGGAGTACAGTTGCTTTACAGTGTTGTGTTGGTTTCTGCTGTACAGCAAAGTGAATCACCTATATGTATGTGTGGTAGTGATGGTGGTTTATTCACTAAGTCCATGTCCAACTCTTTGCAACCCACCAGGCTCCTCTGTCCATGAGATTTCTCAGGCAAGAATACTGGAGTGGGTTGCCATTTCCTTCTCCAGGGGATCATCCCCACTCAGGGACCCCACCCAGGTCTCCTACCTTGTAGGCGGTCTCTTGCATTGCAGGCAGAAAGTGTTAGTAGCTCAGTCATGTCCGACTCTCTGCGACCGCATGGACTGTAGCCTGCCAAAGTCCTCTGCCCATGGAATTCTCCAGGCAAGAATACTAGAGTGAGTTGCCATTTCCTTCTCCAGGGGAATCTTCCTGACCTAGGGATTGAACCTGGGTCTCCTGAAGTGCAGGCAGAGTCTTTGCCATCTGAGCCGCCAGGGAAGCCCCTATAGCAGCAGATTCTTTACCAGTTGACCCACTAAGGAAGCCCATACATATGCATATATTCCCTCTTTTTTGGATTTCCTTCCCACTTAGGTCACCACTGAGCATAGAGTAGGATTGCCTGTGCTATACCTAGAGACTATCAGACAGAGTGAAGTAAGTCAGAAAGAGAAAAACAAATACCGTTTGTATGTGGAATCTAGAAAAATGATACTTATGAACTTATTTGCAAGGCAGAAATAGAGACACAGATGTAGAGAATAAACGTATGCTTTTTTTTTTTTTTTTTTAATATCTGAAATTCTTCACCCTCTTGAGACTCCGCTGAGCATTTGGCCAACCTGGAGTAGATATCAGGCTTTTTCTTAAGCAGTGAGTTTTGATTCTATCAGAGAACACCCTGACTGGGAACTATACTGTCTGCTCCCAAGGGTGGACCCAGATTAGATGGGCGTTTGGAAAGGTGGAGTCCGTGAGGAAAAGGTGGAGCATTACAGGCTTCAGGCCGCCAGGAGTACCAGGCATTCCATGGTGTTCAATTCCAAGCAGGACAAAAAGATACCTCTTTTACGTTGGCTTGTATTTTTCTCTCTAGTCTTTCTTCCGGTGAAGGCCCAGAGACCAGACTTCGCCACAATGACACAGATACAGATCATCTTTTTAAAGAAAAATTATGTAGTGTGAGGAGGTATAATCTCAAAATTTGGAAAAGGTTTGTATTTTTGAGAATGAAAAGGGTTTGAATTACTTATTTCAAAAACCTAAATAGACATATAGGGGAACATTCATGGACTCTTAAATAAAACTTTTTTTTAATTACCTGCAGATCTCACTGCTTCCACCTATTACATTATTTTCAGTAAATAACACGGATTTTAAAGAGGACTAATGCCTTGTCATTTTAGTGATTAACTGCTTGGATTCTCTTTTGAATGTGCTGGGCTTGTTTCTGTTTTTCTGAAGTAATCTGTGTCATTAGCATGCACACAAAGAAAGGATCAGAGGCTTCCTTTTTTATTTTTTGGCACAGTAAATCTTTTTCAAAAAGATTTTCTATGATATGGATTTTTTCTGTCAAGTCATGTTCCCTTTGTATATTGTGATTCATGGTAAGGAAAAAAAAAAAGCCATCACCAAAATTTAAAAAGAAGCTACTTAATGAAGAAGATCTTCAAGCAGTTAATGAGTCAGTGTGTATTCATAGAACTTTGATCAATGCTTTCAGGGACTATTTTGTACTGAGAACAAAGACACTAAAGAGATAGGCCGCTGGGAGGAAACTGGAGGGAGGGAAAAGGCTACCACGGAGCGCTGGAATCAGGAAATTCCCAGTCCTAATTACCAAAGCCCAGTGGAGGGGACAGTAGCAAGAATAAAAACAAAAACAAACCCAGAACCACAAACAGGTAAAAATCTTTCATTTTAGATCACTTACAGCATATTTTCACTGTGGAATCTTGTCCAAGAAAAGAGGTTCATCTGATTCAACAGCTGAAAGACAGCCTGTCATGGCCCCTTCCCCCTACAGCTGACACTTACTGGAATCCACTGAACTGGAGCTTCACATCGTACGGCAAGGATATTTCATTTTCATCAAATTTATTTTCCCAGGAACATTCAAAAGAGCACACTAAACCACCGCTTTTCGAGATGGTAATTTATTTATGTAGTTTTTATTTATTCAAGACCCTGGACTGGCTGAAGCAGTCCCTGCAGGAGTTGCCCCTCCAAAGGCGATGACAATAGGCTTCTGTAGAGGGGACTGCAGCTTCAGTAAAGGCAGCTCTCAGGGAAACAGGAGCTGCAGGCTCCGCTGCCAAGATTTGAATGAATTGCTTCAGATATTCTCTCTTGTGGTTTCCACTGTGCTTAGAAATCTGAAGGAAAAAAAAATCTACGTACAGAACACATGGCAGTTGGACATTAAAAATCTGCCACACACACAAATATCTGTTATACATTTCTTTTTAAATGGGTAAGTGTTGTTAGTGAAATTCAATGTGTGCATTGTTAGTGAAATTCAATGTGTGCATTTTAGTTTTTGTAATATATATTATTCTTTTTATGTATTTATTATATTTATGCCGTCAGTTTCCCTATGAAATAAAGTCATCTGATTGCTCTGAAAAAAAATGTTTAATTTTAGGAATTTCTATTTCCCCTGAGAATAGTTAATGGAAGATTCCTATTAAGGAAAAAAAGATAGTCATGTAAGAGGTGAAAATTTTTTCATCATACTTCTCCTTTTATTTGACTATGGTTTCTTTTCAGCTAGTTTTGGAGAATTCACTTCGTAGAGCACAAGAGCTACTAGGTTTAGTAATTTTCTTTGCATTTCTGTCAATGCAATCTAATTAGAAATCTTCACATCTGATAATTCACTGTTTTAAATCAAATCCATTCATGTCACTATTTAAAGTTTGCTCTTAAGACAATAGATGGTATTTCCTTCTATAGAAAATAATGAGACTTTTGAAACACCAATCATTCTGATAGCATTTATGCTTTTTAAAATATTTTTCATCTTCAAAACAATCACAAACTTACAGAAAAGTTGGGAGTATCACCAAAATAATTTTTTTTTTCCTGAGCCATTTGGGAGTAATTGCTGATTTGATGGGCTTCTCAGGTGGCAAAGTGGTAAAGAATCCATCTGCAATGGAGACATAGGAGACATGGTTTCCATCCCTGTGTCGGGAAAATCCCTTGGAAGAGGAAATGGCAACCCACTTCAGTATTCTTGTCTGAAAAATCCCATGGACAGAGGATCCTGACAGGCTACAGTCCAAAAGGTTGCAAAGAGTTGGATACTACTGATTGACTAAGCATGCACAAACGCTGATCTGATGTCTCATTATTCCCAAATACTTTGGTATGTCTCTTCTACAAATAATATTCTCCTACATAACTACAGTACAATAATCAAAATGAAAATATTAATTTTGAAACATCACTACTGCCTAATTCTCAGACCTATTCAAGTTTATTCAACTGACCCAATAATGGACTTTACTTTTTTTTATTAAAGTATAGTTGATTAACAATGTTGTATTAGTTTCAGGTGTACAGCAGAGTGATCAGTTATAATTTCATATATATGTAATTTTTCAGATTCTTTTCCATCATAACTTCTTATAAGATATTGATTATAGTTCCCTGTGCTATTCAGTTGGTCCTTGCTGTTTATATATTGTACACCTAGTACTGTGTATCTGTTAATCCCAAACTCCTAATTTATCCCTCCCCTCTTCCCCTTTGGTAACCATAAGTTTGTTTTCTGTGAGTCTATTTCTGTTTCACAGATAAGTTCATTTGTATCACTTTTTTAAGATTCTACATATAAGTGATATCATATGATATTTGTCTTCCTATGTCTGACTTCACTTATTATGATAATCTCTAAGTCCAAGCATGTTGCTGCAAATGGCATTATTTGATTTTTTTGTATATATTTGTACCACATCTTCTTTATCCATTCATATGTCCATGCACAGTTAGGTTGCTTCCATGTCTTGGCTATTGTAAATAGTGCTGCTATAAACATTGGGGTGCATGTATCTTTTCAGATGTTCTGACTATATGCCCAGGAATGGGATTGCTGGATCATACGCTCTCTATTTTCAGTTTAGTTTGTTGTTGTTTTTTTTAAGGAAGCTTCAGACTGCTTGTACCAATTTACATTCCCACCAACAGTGTAGGAGTGTTCCCTATCCTTCACATCCTCTCTAGCATTTAGACCCAATAATGAATTTCATAGCGAAGTATCCGGGGTGCAGCCTTGTGCAGCATTTGGCCATCATGTTTCTCCAGCCGCCCACTGTCTGGAACAGCTCCTCAGTTTTCCAGAGTTCTTCATGACTTTCACACTTTCAAAGATAACAGTCCAGTTATTTTGTAGAACATTCTACTATTGGGTTTGTCTGATGTTTTCTCATGATTAAAGTTATAATTTTTGGAAGTCATTTTATCCTATAATTTCTGTTTGTATTATCACCGATATTGTTTACTTTGATCCCTTGATTTTGGTGATAAATCTGAGGCTTAACCAGTATTTTGTGGAGTGGTACTTAGAAACTACCTAGATATCTTGTTCTGCATCAACTTAATTTATGTGTATTACGGTGTGTGTGTGTGTGTGTGTGTGTGTATTCCTGCTTTATTTGATTTGTTACATTAATTAAACAGGGAGGCCATTAGGCTGCGGTGAATCTAATGCTGTGGCAGCCTATGTAAGCAAACCAGAATCTAAGCCGTATATCTGTCAAGATTATGAAATCAAAACCTAAGTGTTTCCAGTCACAAAGCGCCAACCAAGCTGAAGCTAGAGCCAATCAATAATTTCCTTATGTTGTTCCCTAGTGGAGAGCTCTTAACCAGTTTCAATTTGGTGTTGCACAATTCAAATGGAATTTTGTTCAAATAAACTCTTAAATTTTTAATATGCCTTTTATCTTTTAACAGTTCACAATCCTTTATTATAAATGTTATTTCGATGCTCAAATTGTCCCAGGAGTGGCCAGTGGGAAACTCCTTCCCATGTCCTGACATGTTGCCGTCATTCTTGGAGCACATTGTTGTTTCTGGCTCTAAGAGATGTTTCCAGCTCATCTTCTTTCTCGTACCAGACAGGTAAACTGGCATTGGAAGTCTTGCTGCTCCCAGGCTTTCAATGGATGGAACTAGTGTATGTGTATATGTATATCCAACACATACACACATTTATATCACATCTACATTTCTATCTGTCATCACCATCATCTCTCTAAAGAAAATTGTAAGTTTATACTAATACTTCCAAGTCCTGTCCAATACTACAGGGTTTACTTAAGCCTTTTTCTCTTTTCTGGTGACACCTCTGCCTGCCAATGAGAAACATGACTTACATCATTCTTAATATACTTACTTATCTGATACAATCCCCATGGTAAGTAGCCAGTCTCCCAACTCGGCTGCCATACCCACCCTTGTGCAGATGCCCTCCCCAAACCATCTGAAAGCTGATATCCCATACTGAGCAACCAGCCCCACCTACCTACCCAGGTCACCTTGATTGGATTCTGACACCTCATGCTAGGTGACCCCTTCCACCCCCCCATGAACACCCTCTTCATCCTGCTTGGGCCCGAAATTAAATCTTGGCCAACATCCTGCCCTCAACTCTAGCTATGTGAGTGCTTTGCCCCACCTGATGGTTAGAGGATGTAATTGTTTGGGATCAAAAGGGGAAAGGGCTTTGAAGGAGGAAGGGAAAAGAATAAGAAGAGAAAAGGAGGAAGAAGAAGGGAGGAGGAAAGCACATCTTTGTTTAAATAAATCACAAGGAAGCAGATTAAGTTTCTGTTAAAATGATACAGTTGAAATAAGAGAACTCTAAGAAGCCCCTTAGAAATGGAGTGCTTTCTGACTGAGGTAGAATATAACAACATTTTTTTCCCCTGGTCGTTACAAGTAATACCAAAGTCCAGATATTAGAGATGGCAACCCAACTCTCACATTATTGTACACTTCTTAGATGATCTTTTTATATTTTGTACATACCACTGTTCTTCCTATTTGAGAAATAGTAATTCCACACAGATGATACTTACTCATCAGCTAAACTTTAAAAGGGAATTGGGGAAGCATTCTTGCTGTCAGAAGTATTTAGCACTGTTATGATTTCACCCCAGTTCTTCCCTATGCCCTGATTAAATCAGGTATAATTCCTTTAGAATGGGTTCCAACTGTTGTCTAGTCCATCTTGTTAAATGTCAGCCCTCTATATCCCTTCTAATCAGAGGGTTATTATTGTCTGGAGCATTTCCTTACAAGATCTATGTCAGTCTTTTCAACAAACTGCAGGGAAAGTACTCTCACACTAACATTGTAAATGATAAGCAAGCAGATTTAAACAGTTATTGTATCAATCACTGCTCCAAAACAGTGTTAGCTCTCTAAGAAAACCTGTAAAAACATATACAATGTCCCTAAGCATACAGCCATCTCCACAACACACAGGACAAAGATTTGCACATAATATCAGGAAGATGTTCCTTAAATCTTGAACAATAATTTTATTACTAAATTCAAAGTGAAGGTAATCTTTTAAAAATTTAAACTAGCTTTTAAAATTAAAAAAATTCACGTGTGGCTAAGGTTTAAAAAAAACTTTATCTAATTATATTTCCCAGAGTTAACTATTGTTAACAGTTGAGACAATCTTTAGAATTCCATTTGTAAATGGTAAGAAATAGGACTATGTTTTTTGTCTCTTTTTAAATACAGAGAAATAGGATTACTTTTTTTAGATGAAGAAGTGTGTGGGATGTCAGTGTGCCTCACTTTCACGTTTAGGACAAAATTTTAATATGACTGCAAAAACATTCTATCACAATAGAATTTGGAATTGATTTCAGTTCAGTTCAGTTCAGTCGCTCAGTCGTGTCTGACTCTTTGCGACCCCATGAATTGCAGCATGCCAGGCCTCCCTGTCCATCACCAACTCCCAGAGTTCACTCAGACTCACGTCCATCAAGTCAATGGTGCCATCCAGCCATCTCATCCTCTGTCGTCCCCTTCTCCTCCTGCCCCCAATCCCTCCCAGCATCACAGTCTTTTCCAATGAGTCAACTCCTCGCATGAGATGGCCAAAGTACTGGAGTTTCAGCTTTAGCATCATTCCTTCCAAAGAAATCCCAGGGTTGATCTCCTTCAGAATGGACTGGTTGGATCTCCTTGCAGTCCAAGGGACTCTCAAGAGTCTTCTCCAACACCACAGTTCAAAAGTATCAATTCTTCGGCGCTCAGCCTTCTTTACAGTACAACTCTCACATCCATACATGACCACAGGAAAAACCATAGCCTTGACTAGATGGACCTTTGTTGGCAAAGCAATGTCTCTGCTTTTGAATATGCTATCTAGGTTGGTCATAACTTTTCTTCCAAGGAGTAAGCGTCTTTTAATTTCATGGCTGCAATCACCATCTGCAGTGATTTTGGAGCCCCCCAAAATATTAGGTACATACAAATTATCCACATTGAACATCTTGTATATTTTTAAAGATTCCCTAGAAAAGCCACATCTTTGTTCATTTCCTGTTGTGTAAATCTCTAATATTGCTGAAGCCACATTCAGTAAAACAGTGTAAAGTATGAACACAAAGAAGGAAATCCCTTTATTTCTTTCGGGTCACTGTGTTCTGATATGCACAGAGTAGGTGTACCTTGCAAGGAGTCTTGTCATTCTGAACCACTTGTCTCCTGTTTCTTGGAGTGAGATCTCTACTTCTGCACCAAATCCACACACACTTGAAACTCAATAACACAAAGAGAGAAAACAACTCTTATTTAAAGCATGTAGTAGCTAGGACACTGCTTCTCAAACTTTAGCAGGCACATGAATCACTCAGGGTCTTGTTAAAACACACAGTCTGATCCACTCTTTACCTCTTTTCTTGCCCGTGTTTGCATCTCTCCTGTGAAGTGTTAGCACTTTACTCTTTCTCCATGCTCTACTTTCTAAAAGTCCTGGGCTAAGATCCTTTGCTGTTTCCTAAAATTTCCTCCCTTCAGTTTCTGATTTCTGCAATTTGCTGCTAGAACTTGTGGCCCACAGTCTGGTTCTAATTTATGGAATCAGTACTCACCCACATTTTAGACTTCTCTCTGGACCAAGACTTTTAGTTCTGCGATGTCACCACAGATAACCCATCCAAGCCTTTTCCTACCTGGCCCTCTCTGTGGTGAAAGTAAGGTAGCAGTTCACAAATGGAAAGATCCTTGCATGAGGTAGCAGGACTTTGCTATTCAAAGTGTCAGCTGTGGACCACCAGCATCAGCATCACCTATGAACTTGTTAAACTCGAGACCCCAGCCTGCTGAATCAGAATCTACAGTTTCCCAAGAGCCTCAGATGATTTGTATGCTCATTAAATTTAGAGAATCTCCACTTGGGGTGCTGTTAGCAGAAATAACTGAGAATTCAGTCCAAACTGGCTTACATAATAAAGGAGATGTATTAGCTCTTATAATTAAAAAGTCTACTGAGTGAGTTTTAAGTATGATCTGATTCAGAGTTTCTTAAGTTATCAGGGATCTGAAACTAACTTTTTGTTTATCTGGGTTTTTTCCTCCAAGCCTACTCCTTTAATATTATTTCATTTTATGTTAATAAGAACAATACAAAAATACAGGACAATGTGTCCTAATTGTTCAAAACCTGTTATGACTGTAGGATTCTTTGGTGGAAGTTTCGAAAATTGCAAAATGATAGGCCTTTAAAATTGAGAGCCTTGGCCTCAAGTAAAGTAAAAGTCTGATTCAATTTTGTTTAAACAATAGGGAAATTTGTTATCTCTAATAAGGCCAGAGATAGGGCTGGCATCAAGAATGAAAGGCCAAGGCCCTCTTTCTCTGCAGTTCTCTGGGCTCTACCTAGTTCTATATTTGTTGACTCCCTGTTCAGACACTTAGCAGGACTGATGAAGTTCCAGGAATCATATCCAGGCCTTGAAATAGATAAAGGCTTTTATAGATTTCTTATATCTTTTTTTTCTTTTTTTTCAGGAATAGAGAAATCTTTCCCAGAAATACCATATTAGAGGTTTCCTTACAACCCATTGTCCAGAATCAGATTTCATGCCATGACAGAGACCTCTAGTTGGTTCTAAATATCTTTTCTCCCCATTTCCTTTAGTAATATTATCATGATTTTTATCAGAGCTTATGACTAGTCATTTAAATTTAAATTAAATTTCTTGTAAATTATTTCCGTGTAAATGTAAATAAAAATGTTATGTAGAATTTGTGGGAAGTATTTTTTAAAAGGAAGACAGCATCCTCTTTTATCTTTCATTCTGATTTCTCTAATGCAGACATGATGGTTGAAACTTTCACATTCACCTTGGACCATGATGACAAAGACATACTCAAAAACCTGGAAGAAGCCTGGGTCCCTGATGATTACAGAGACCTGCCCTTAACGAGCATTGGACTACCTACTTCCAGATAGGTGAGAAAGTAAGACCTGTGCCTTTAATTCATTGTTAATTTGGGTTTGCATTGACTTCTGGTGAATCTAATCCTGACTAGTATGCATGCCCATTCCCAATCAGTCACTGGCAAGAGGAACTGTCACCACCTGACTGGGGGCAAATGGATGGGGGAGGGGTTGTAATGATTACCACAGTAAATACAACTTAAAAATACATTAAGTACTTCTGCTAGAAACAATTACTATAGGAAAGCAGCATTCTCAATGTCTACATAAAAAGCCACCTTATTGTAAGTACTTTATCATCTTAGTTACAAAACTTAGATGATTATTTCCTAGAAAGTTCAGAAGAATCTTTACTTCAGTCCAGTCTCTAAGTTGTGTCTGACTCTTTGTGACCCCCGGATTATAGCACTCCAAGCTTCCCAGAGCTTGTTCAAACTCATGTCCGTTGAGTGGGTGATGCCATCCAACCCTCTCATCCTCTGTCATCCCTTTCTCCTCCTGCCTTTAATCTTTTCCAGCATCAGGATCTTTCCCAATGAGTTTGTCTCATCAGGTGGCCAAAGTATCGAATGGAACTTCAACATCAGTCCTTCCAATGAATATTCTGGGTTGATTTCTTTAGGATTGACTGGTTTGATCTCCTTGCAGTCCAATGGATTCTTAAGAGTCTTCTCCAGCACCACAGTTCAAAAGCATCAGTTCTTCGGTGCTCAGCCTTCTTTATGGTCCAACTCTCACATCTATTCATAACTACTGGAAAAACCATAGCTTTGACTATATGGACATTTGTTGGCAAAGTAATGTCTCTGCTTTTTAATAGGCTGTCTAGGTTTGTCATAGCTTTTCTTCCAAGGAGTTCATTTCAGTTCAGTTCAGTTGCTCAGTCATGTCTGACTCTTTGTGACCCCATGAACTGCAGCATGCCAGTCCTCCCTGTCCATCACCAACTCCTGGAGTCCACCCATACCCATGGTCCATTGAGTCAGTGATGCCATCCAACCGTCTCATCCTCTGTCGTCCCCTTCTCCTCCTGCCCTCAATCTTTCCCACATCAGGGTCTTTTCAAATGAGTCAGCTCTTTGCATGAGGTGGCCAAAGTATTGGAGTTTCAGCTTTAGCATCATTCCTTCTGAAGAACACCCAGGACTGATCTCCTTTAGGATGGACTGGTTGGATCTCCCTGCAGTCCAAGGGACTCTCAACAGTCTTCTCCAACACCATAGTTCAAAAGCATCAATTCTTTGGTGTTCAGCTTCTTTATAGTCCAACTCTCACATCCATGCATGACTACTGGAAAAACCATAGCCTTGACTAGACGGACCTTTGTTGACAAAGTAATTAGGTATCTTTTAATTTCATGACTACAGTCACCATCTGCAGTGATTTTGCAGCCCAAGAAAATCAAGTCTGTCACTGTTTCCATTGTTTCCCCATCTATTTGCCATGAAGTGATGGGACTGGATGCCATGATCTTAGTTTTTGAATGTTGAGTTGTAAGCCAGCTTTTTCACTCTTTTCTTTCACCCTCATCAAGATAATCTTTTGTTCTTCTTTGCTTGCTGCCATTGGCATGGTATTTTATCTGCATATCTGAGATTGTTGACATTTCTCCCAGCAGTCTTGATTCCAGCTTGTGATTCATCCAGCCTGGCATTTTGCATGATGTACTTTGCATAGAAGTTCAATAAGCAGGGTGACAATATACAGCCTTAATGTACTCCTTTCCCAGTTTGGAACGAGTCTGTTGTTCCATGTCTGGTCCTAACTGTTGAGGAAGAGGAAACTTACTTATGCATTACTTAGATTCTAATGGGTTTTCTGATAACCTCTTTATTTTCATGAAAAAATTATCAGCTGTGCTTTCAAAGGATTAGCCTCCAAACATGAGGTTTGGATTTTAGTTGATTCACTTCTACTTAATTTCAACCAGTTGAGCTTACAAATAAAAATGTTCTTTTAGCACATTTATTGCTCCAGTGTATGCCAGTTTCAAACCTAGTATCTATAGTCCTTTCCTTAAAATCCTTGCAATTTTAGAATTTTTGGTTAGATTTGTTAAATAGGCCATTTTCTAATTTCTTCAAAATCAACATGTGTAGTTTCCCACTTTCAGAAGTTTTTTCTTGGTTAGGAGAATGGTGTGAAACTTTTAATTTTAACATCTCTATTAGATAAACTATTTTCATTTACAAATGAATCACTCATCCCACATTTCCAATTCCTTTAATTTTCTTCAACTCTAAAACTCAAGATGAAACTACAAAGAACCTAGGCTATTTGAGGAAGTTATGTGGTTCAAATTCTGTGATTTCTCAGTGTGGTCCCAGAACTCCACTCCAGTTAGGGTGTGGTATTTGTATAACTAGGAATCCTCAGGCTGAATGGTAATTTGAGTCTTCTAAGTCACTGGACATAATCAACACAAACACCAGTTGCCGTAGACCTGTGTTCTGATCCCAACCTTGTGGTTAACTACTAGTTTTGCTTCTTGAGATCAGACACTAATTTCACCTTTTTAAGCCTATGTCCTCATCTATAAAATAAAGGTCTTGATTATAAGATCTTTAAATCTCCAAGTCT
Organism: Aepyceros melampus; assembly: GCA_006408695.1. Lineage (NCBI taxonomy): Eukaryota > Metazoa > Chordata > Mammalia > Artiodactyla > Bovidae > Aepyceros > Aepyceros melampus. The sequence goes on along the minus strand of SJXQ01010887.1, from coordinate 152,812 downwards.
ATCTTATGCTCTGATATTAAGAAAGATGATGGTTAATTCTTAAAACCTCCCCAAAGCAGAATATCCCTACTCTATCCAAAAGACAGTTCCAGTACCTAATGATTCTGAGGCAGCTTTCTTTTCTTTTTTTTTTTGGAGGTAATATTTAAAGTGTGCAATGTGAGGTTTAATGTAAATATAAATTATGAAATGATTACCACAGTCAAGTTAACACATCCATCAAAGAAGCAGCTTTTAAACTAAAGAAAATAGGACATTTTCCAGTTCTGCCTTCTCTGGAACTGAAGGATATCCATCAGCATTCTTTTCCTATTTACCTTCCACAGATTGTAAACCAGTAAGTCACCTTTCAGGGCTTCCCTGGTGGCTCAGTGGTAGAGAATCCCCCTGTCAATGCAAGGTTCCATCTCTGTGTCTGGAAGATTCCCTGGAGGCGAGCATGGCAACCCACTCCAATATTCTTGCTTGGAGAATCCCACGGACTGTGGAGACTGGTAGGCTAGAGTCCAAGAATCGGACCAGACTTAGTGACTAAGCAATCACAAAAACCTCACCATTCACTAGTCTTTTCCTTAGTGAATTATCTCCAAAGCTCAGCTGTTTGTATACTATTTTTATGACGTTGGCTGTATCTTTCTGGTAACTTTGTTATTATTTTTCAGCTTCTCTACGTTTTTTTTTTTAAGTTTTGGTTTTTGCCATACATTCACGTGAATCACCATGGGTGTACATGTGTTCCCCATCCTGAACTCTGTGTGTGTGTGTGTGTGTGTGTTTTTTTCTGTGTTCTTTTTTAGTTAAATTTATTTTGAGGGGAATTTTTATGTAATCACTGCTTGATGAGGATTGTAAAATCAATCTTGCTTCGCAAAAATAGAGATTAACAGAAAAAATCAGAAACCTACTGAGTTTTTAAAATAGGAAAGTGAAGACATTTCTGTATGACAAAGGCAACCTGCTCCATTTACTATCAGGGTTCAGTATAGTATCTCCCCATGATTTCAGTGGTCTCACTTCTATGCACTCCCAATATTATCAGCCTGAGTAAGCATTTCTGTTAAGAGTTTCATGCACTTTACAGGTAAGATGATTTTCTTATGAATATGGTGGTGAGAGTGGAGAACTACCTGAAATCAACCACTAGCTCAACTGGAGAAACAGGTCTGTATGGGAAAATCAATAGTTTCTTTTATCTTAACTTACAGAGGAAGTTTTCAAATCTTAGCAAGCCTAAAAAATCACCTTAAAAAAAAGTGAAGCTGTTAGTTGCTCAGTCATGTCCAGCTCTTTGCAACCTAAGACTCTGGTTAAAATGCACATTTTCTGTGCCTTGCCCAGGTCTAGACTAGAGCCCAGGAGTCCACATTGTAAAACAGCTTCCCAGATGACTGCAATGCAGGTATTTTCAGACCTTCACTTTGACAAATGTGACATAGAGCTCCTTAGTCTGTTACTGCATTTACTCATTCTTCAGTAACGGAGGAGCAACTTCTGGGTGCAGCTGCAGAGAACTGTGCCAAGAGGCAAGATTCAGCTCATGTCTCCATGTGGTATTTGATTGTCAAATGAGGTATACTAGCAACACTTCTCTAGAGGTTCAGAGTTAGGAAGGTCACTAGGGGCTGAAGCTGTGAGAAGACTGTGGATCCAGCTTGGAAGGCGCTGGTGATTTTTTTTTTTTTGAGAGGGAAGATGGTGGAATCAGAGGGTTTCTGGAGTCAGGCCAACCTGGAACTGAAGTCTAGGTGAAAAGGCTGGAAGGGTCAGGTAACGCATAGACCCTTGTTCCTGGGGTTGGCTATCCTCCAGGTCTTTACATAGGGACATGAAAACAGCTTTGAGGGAGAGTAATAACTTGGCATTCATGTTCAGTATGGATTGGATCTGCAGTGCCAAAGGAACAGCAAGCAGTAGTGACAGAACCCTCTCGGAAAGAAACCTGAGTGGCAAGATTGAAAACAAAACAAACAAACAAACAAAAAACCATACTGGACTTGTTTGTACTTGTATGGGGGTGAGATGGTGTCCAAAGTGACAGGTGACCCTGGAGGAAGGAGAGCACTTTTAAAAGACAAAGTGCAAAGGGAGCCTTAATTCAGCTTCCTTGAAGCCAGTGTAGGGAACAATCTGGTAAACAGGCAGAGGACGTTTTTGTTGAGCCAACTGATCCTTTCAGTGTCTCCACATCTCTCTTAAAATAGAATCATCTTCTTCACACACTCCTCGCTGCTACTGACTACCTAAATAATACTAATAAAACACTGTCACCCTGAAATTGGGTTGAATAGGCCCAAGTCGCCAGCCACTTTGGCCCTGGCGATGAACCTGAAACTTCTCAGGTGAACCAGCTAGTATTATCTCTCTCTAGCCAACTGGTTTCTGGACTTTGTTGCACCGTGGACTCACCTGGGCATTAAAAGAGACAAAAGCAAACAAACACCTAGTGCCCACATGTAACGTGCAGCATAATTTGAAAACCATCGGTCCAGCCACATCTCCACAGCTTTTTATTTTTTTAATTGGAGGCTAATTACTTTACAATATTGCAGTGGTTTTTGCCATACATTGACATCCACAGCTGTTAAAAGACCAAATCCTCCTTCTCTGCCTTCAGCCTGGAGGGTGCCAGCGGCGAGTTTGGGGCCGGGTGGGGTCTGGTCCCCGCGCCGCAGTCTCCCTTCCCCCCAGCCGGGTGTGCACAGCTCGAGGCTCGCGTGCGCGGCGCGGGCCGGGAGGAGGCGGTGCTGGGGCCTCTCGGGCCC
>SJXQ01010887.1:0-149662 GCA_006408695.1 Aepyceros melampus | reverse complement strand
GTGAGCACCGGCCCAAAGAGGCAGCCTGTGCCCCCTGCCAGCCTGTGAAGTTTGGTCCTGAAAGGCGAAGGTTGCCCTCTTTAGAGTCTGGGCTTTGTCATCCTCACCCAGGGCCGCTGGGTGAAGGTTGGAGGGGCAGCCTCCGGGCAAAGTCTCAGCCGAGCTACACTGCTTCTTCTGGCGAGTCTTTCATCTGGCTTACTGATTGCCCACAGTAAGTCACCTTAAGCAGAAAGGCAGGGGACACTAGTGGTACCCTAAGCATCATCTCATCAGGAAGGAGGAACAGCTAGCTGCCCAGGCTCTGCTCCCCTGGCGCAAGGCTGCGGGGAGTGGGAGAGGGTGGTTCTCTATGCTTCATTCACATCTCACCTGTTTTAAAAAGATTTGTCACCCCAGTAGGGGCTCTAGCAAGACTAGGGGCTGGAAGGTCTTACTTTATGCAAAAGAAAAGATACTTGGGTGTCCTGCCCTACTTTCTCAGGGTGGATTAGAATACATTCCCCACAGTTGAGGCTTTGGTTTTCATGTGTCTCAGAAATCCTTTGATTTTGAGGGAGTGAAAAGTGACTTTTGAGCCTTCCTAGCATTGATCAATTGAAACTTTAAAGAAGGGGAACTGCGTGATTTCTCAGGTTGTTTTGTAAGAAGTGAAGTTTGCTTCACATAATGTTGCATCTTCAGGACTTAGGTTCAGGTTCTAAGCAATGATACCCTGGAATCCCAGCTGTACACAGGAGCTAGCCCCTTCAGTGTATTTCCTCCACTTCTGGTTTTCCTTAAGCACTGTAGACTGCTGGAAGGCACTTTTTGGGAAACAGCTATCAAATTACCGGTATCTACAACTCCTTTCCCCTCATCGCTGGAGAAAGTTTTCTGTCCTGTGGGTTTAGCCGAATATTTGTAGGGTTCCTTGTTTCAGCATGTTGGCTCTCTTGGTTCCAAATACAGAGTCATCTTTGTCTAGCTCAAGACTCCAGTTTGACTAGTGAGTTTGACTAACGACTAGTGTCTTAGTAAAGGCTCACTTTGGCGGGGTGGGAAGGTGCTGCATTTAAAAAGTCTCCTGGATGTCTAAAGAGTTTTGAAGGTTTGTGGTTTTCAACACAAAGTGGTCCTTTCTCTGGCATGTGTACTCAGGCATGTCTGACTCTTTGTGACCCAGTGAACTATAGCCTGCCAGGCTCCTCTGGCCATGTAATTTTCCAGGCAAGAATATGGAGCTGGTTGCCATTTCCTACTCCAAGGGATCTGCCCAACCCAGGGGTCGAACCTGTGTCTCTTGAGTCTCCTGCATTGGCAGGCAGATTCTTTACCACTGCGCCACCTGGGAAGCCCCTTTTTGCTGGACCATCTCCTTATATAGCTAAGTGGCAGTTGCTCGAGAATGAGAAGTTAGATGAAGTGTGAAATGCCACAGTCTTATGTTTCAGTAATGTGTTGTGATTGAAAAGCTGTGTGTGAGCCGGTTAGATTTTGGCTTCCTTGTGTCTTTAATTCATCTGTGAAGACACATAGACTTGTGCATTGACATTCCACCAAACAGCAGATACCCTTGGGTCCTCAGAAAGTAAACTTACTAGAAATACCAGCCTTTTCTCATATTGTTAGTATTTTGCTCCTACAGAGCAGCTTGGCAAAAATATTAGCCCTGTTATCCTAAAAGACATTGTTACTTCTGATAATCACTAGTGGTGGCAGCTTAAAAAACCCCACAAGTTAATTCTTCTTCTGCTGTAATTTGTAGCACTGGCAGAGGAATATGGAATTCTATTTTATCTCTAGCACAGCTCTAACTCCACACATTTGTGTAAATTATTTCCCTTTCAAAGTCTCAGCTGTTCAAATGTAAATTATGAATAATTATACCATTGTAAGTCTCCTCTCTGCACACTTGCTCTCTTAATTTGAAGCCTTAATGTTTTTACATAAATAAATACAATTGAAGATTTCTTAGTGGTGCTAAGTAGTACTCCTGATGTATGACGTATTTCTGGCAAAAATAGCCAGAGAGCTAGGCTAAGTTAGCCAGGCAAAATTCAGTGGGATAGCATTTTAGTCAATAGGGGTTAAGAAATAAGGAGACCAGATTTGGTTACTGCTTCTGTTCCTGGTTCTGGGTTGAACTTTGGGGAAATTATTTCTCCTGAAATAAGTGAAGAAAATATTTGTTCTTTAAAAAAAAATTAAAACAGTTATACAAAAGAATATTTTAACACATGTAAGCTATAAATAATAAAAAAGCAAAACCATGTACCTGTCTTAAAAATAGAACAATAGCAAGACTTTTGATGGTTCTTGGCTCTCCCTATTTGATCCTATTTCTCTTCATATGCCTCATCTATATGTTGTTGCCTACAACCACTTAAACTTTTATATTTTCACATTTCTTCAATCTTATTTGTAGTTTTAACCTGTATCTATCTCCCTAAGCAAAATATTTCATTTTCTTGTTTGTGAACTTTAAGTAAGTGAAAGAGTATCATATGTATTCTTTCTGCATTTTTTTCCTTCTCAGTATTGTAAGATTTGTCCATGTTGCCTGGTATGTGATGTGTGATGAATTGCTTCAGTGATGTCTGACTCTTTGTGATATCATGGACTGTAGCCCGCCAGGCTCCTCTGTCCGTGGGATTCTCCAGGCAAGAATACTGGCGTGGGTTGCCATGCCCTCCTCCAGGGGATCTTCCCGACCCAGGGATCGAACCTGGATCTCTCATATCATGTGCATTGGCAGGCAGGTTCTTTACCACTAGGGCCGCGTTGACTGCTATGGGGCATTACTTTTCACTGCTGTATAGTATTCTGTCTGTGTGCCTATACAACATGGTAAACATGGAGATGCAATGCTTAGATCTTTGTTTCAAGGAAGGGCTTGTCCCAAGCTGTGGCTGTAGTAGCAGAGCCATCAGCTGTCAGCATCTTCAGGGATGGCCTCGGCAGAGGGCTGTATCACCCAAGTTTATGCCCCTTTAGGTGTGCCCTCCTCTAATAAGGGGTACAGGTAGGATATAAAAGCCTGGACATTTTGACTCACACGTGACAACTGTGGCAATTATTTCAATTCTGGAGCTTCCTTGATGGAGGACCCCAACGTCATCTGAGGCCACTGGACCTTTATGGCAGCTTGACTTCTTCGCCCTGCCCCAATCCTGCTTCTTCTCCTTCCTGTTATAGACATTAATCCCACTTTAGTAAGCACAGTCTAGTAAATATCGTGTGTACTAAAGTGTCTCAGGGTGTTTCCTAGGGAACCTATCTTACTTATCCTTTTCCTGATGGTGACATTTGGGAGGTTTCTGGGGTTTGCTGTTAGATTCAATGCTTTTACTAATCTCGTGCATGTCACCTGGTGCAAGTTTCTCTAGGATAGATGTCTGACAGTGAGGTTGCTGAGTCACAGGCTACGCACATCTTCACTTTTCCTGCGTGCTCACTTGCTGCAGTTGTGTCCGACTCTTTGCATCCCTATGGACTGTAGCCTGTCAGGCTCCTCTGTCCGTGGGATTCTCCAGGCAAGAATGCTGACGTGGGTTGCCATGCCCTTTTCTATGGGATCTTCCCGACCCAGAGATGGAACCTGCATCTCCTGCATCTAAGACATTGAGGGCAGATTCTTTATGCACTGGGTTACTTCCTGGGTAGTACCAGATTGCTATCCAAAATACTTGTATCATTTGTGTTATTGAAATATTTTTGGTCCTCTATATCTTTACAAGCTCTTGATTTTTCCAAGTGTTTAATTTCTTGTCAGACTGGTGGGTCTAAATAATACTTCTTTATGATCTGAGGTTGAACGTCTCTATATACTTAACTGGCTATTTGTGTTTCTTCTTCTGTAGGGTGTTCATCCTTTTGTCTATTTTTCTGTTGTGGGTTTTTTTTTCCATGTTGATTTTAAGGCATTCTTCATTCTGGATTCTAGTCCTTTGTTTATCATATATGTTCCAAGTATCTGTGTTTTTTTTTTCCGTTTGTAGTTACCTTTGATAAATAAGAGTTTTTGATTATAATGTAGTCTAATTTGTGAGTGTTTTTCCTTTATGGTTTGTGCTTTTGGGATATTTTAAAGAAACATAAAGCCATGAAGACATTTTTGTATTAACTTCTAAAAGTTTTGAAGCTTTTATTTTTGAATTTTTTTATTTTTTAAATTCACCTGGAATGTATTTCTGTGTGTAATGTGATATAGGAATCAGGAGAACACTGGAGCCTTTAGAAGTAGTCTCGATATCTGTTACTTTTAAGCTAGGTGGTCGTTACATGGTTTTATTTTGTTATTATCTATAGCTTACATGTGTTAAAATATTCTTTTGTAAACTGCATTGTTTTTCTATGTTAATAGCTATTAGTTCTGCAGTCACTAACCAGATAGCCCTACCTCTTCTCATTGACAGCAAAACCACTTCCTTTACACATCATGTTTCTGTATGCATGTGAGTCTTCTTTTCTGGGTTTTCATTTTGTTCCATTGGTCAGTATAAGGTGAAGACATCTTAGTAACTATCTTGCTGTTAAGTCTTGGTAACTGGTAGAGTAAGTCTCCTCACCTCAGTCTCTGTTGGGGTCCTCTTGGCTACTTTATGCTCCTTGTTCTTACATTTAGATTTTGGAATCAGCCTGTCAGATTTCACCAACAAGTCTGTTGGATTTTTTAATTTGGGCTACATTGAATCTATAGATCATCTAGGGAGAAGCTGCATCTTTACGATATTAAATCTCCCAACTGTGAACAAAGTGTATAGCCTGTTCTTTATTTAGATCCTTTTTACGACCCCTAACAAGTCTTAGAATTTTCTCCATGAAAATTTGCTAGATTTACTCCTGGGCTATTATTAGTTTTTGTTGCTCTCATAAATGGCACATTTAAAAACATTATATGTACTATTACTGATGTGTAGCAATATAATAGATTTTATATATTAATTTTTGTGTCTAATGCTTAATCTCCTCTTGGGATGTATCAGATCCTCAGGAAACTTAAGAAAAAGTCTGTGGTATGTGAATTTTCTGAGGTTTCAATGTCACGTGTACTTAAGACCAGGAAGAATGTGGGTTTCCATTCCTGTGTCTCCTTGTCCGCTTCGATTAGTACTAGATTGTGAATTTGTTAGAATTTAGTAATATTCCAGACTGATCATTCTTTATAATAGTGTAATTATTCATCTCTTCCAGGGAAGTGATATATTGTACCAGGTGACTGCCTCAAGGGTAGTGCTTTGGTTGTTGCCTCCGAGATACCCCCAAACAGATTTGGGGGCTAGAGGATGGCTTTGTCACGTTATTTTTGTTCATTGTTTCAGTCTTCTCTTGCCACTGTCCTTCCTGTTCACTGTTCCTCCCTCTACTTTCCTAGTCTCCTTTTCTGGGTCTCTTCTCTCTTTCTGGCTTCATCACCCCACCCTTGATTTTCCTCATTTTATCCAGAATATGAAATATAAATCACATAATGATGTTTACTTCATAAGTTTAGGGATTATAGCACCTAGTCACGTTGAGCAGGAGGATTTATGTGAATTATTTACAGAATAGAAATGTCATAGGTATAATCATATTTTAACACTCCTTGATCTGTGTTTTAGAAACTAGTTCAAATTTTTGTATAAGGCTGTGAGACTCCCCATGCTCCCATAGTCATTAGAAAGAAAAGAAATACTTTTCTATGAGATTTATCTTATTTCATAAGAATTGGAAACCAAATCTGCATACTTGGTAAACATCTTCTTTTAAAGTGAAATCACTGGTGTTTAGCACAGAATACATTGAGCTGGATGAGACTATGTGGCAAACCAGCTTAAATTTGACATAAGCTGTGATTTTGTCAACACTTTTAGTATCTACTTATTTATTTTTTTATAATAGATTTACTTTTATGCAAGTAACTGTCAAAATGCTACATTTTTTCTTCATGAACTCTGATTTAACTAAACTGTAAAATTAACCCACATTTCCTCATTTGAAATTGCTAAACTTCCTCCTGGACTTTCCAGTGATGAACTGTGGGAGAATAGTCAGAATGAATAAGCAAAGAGGTTATTGAATAATATGTGGCAAACCAGCTTAAATTTGACATAAGCTGTGATTTTGTCAACACTTTTAGTATCTACTTATTTATTTTTTTATAATAGATTTACTTTTATGCAAGTAACTGTCAAAATGCTACATTTTTTCTTCATGAACTCTGATTTAACTAAACTGTAAAATTAACCCACATTTCCTCATTTGAAATTGCTAAACTTCCTCCTGGACTTTCCAGTGATGAACTGTGGGAGAATAGTCAGAATGAATAAGCAAAGAGGTTATTGAATAAGTCTTTTAAAAGGGTGTGTCTAAAACATTAGCAGCTAATCTGAGAGGAAGGGCTAGTGGGTTTATAGTGTGTGGTGAGATGCCAGTGTCTGGATTTCCAGTATTGCCAAATTTATCTAATGCAAATGTCCTAAAGAGGAGAACCATGTGCTTAACTGTGGGATTACTTAAGACTGCAATCATTGCTCCCTGATAGACCCATGAACGCATAATTTTTATTATTTCCTTCAAATCTGTATATCATGATTACATTGTAAGCTGGTTATAATTGTGCTAATAAATATTGTTTAATGTATATTGTAAATATATACTTCAGTGGTTCTGCCTGCCCGTTAGAATAACAAAGCAAACTTAAAAACACACACAGGAGAGAGTAGGACCTTCACCAGCTCAAAAAAATCAGAATATTTGGGGGCAGGATTTGGGCATACATGTTCTTTCAAAATTTCCTCTGATGATTCTAACACAACCAGCCTTAAGAACCACTGATTTAATGGAATAAGCATATATCATTTGTAATCTGTACTTGTTGAAGACTTTTTTTGCTCTTAATATTATAGTGATTTGAAAATAGGTGTGCTTTTGCGAGGAAATTGGATTTTCTTAGCAAGATTCTTATAAAGCAGTTTCTTATCTTAGTTAAAACCTTTTAAGTGTACTTTTGAGAAAGTCCCAGCATCCTTATAATCTGGAAAGAAAAAAAAATACTTTGCAAAATATTGACACATTACATTCCAGGAGTTTTGAGTCATATGCAGGATGAAAAATAACTCACAGAAATCCTCTTTAGATGTCTGCAAAATCTACCTTAAAGGATTTTTCGGTAATTACCCATTTTCCTATTTTAAGTATGATAGAGGAAGCAGTTCATTCTGTTTACCTTTTCTTTGCTATTCAGCAGTAAGCTAACTGAATCATACTATTATCCTGAGAGACCAAGGGATTATTTTTTTTGTAATCATTGAGAAGTGTTTCTGATACCTCACTAGACATTGAAAGTTGTATATACACATATATAAGCAACACTCGCCCCTCCTTTTGTCGTGTCTGCAGAAAATCCACGCAGTTCTTTCTGTGAAGAGTTTGGAAGCGAGATCGCAGGATGATTTCTGGGTTCTCAGTGAACCTGCTCTTTGCCTCTCCAAATGTTTCCCACTGCCAGCTCCAGTGCAGGGATTGAGCTCACCAATTATCCTGATTTTGTGTCTTGATTTTTCCTTTTTAATCAGGAATACAGGCTATATTTGCTCTGATTTATAGGGTATTTTGCATATTTTTTTCTGAATACTGGTATTTGTCATAGTCAACATGATATTTTAACATCTAAAAACACTATTCTTGTGTGGGGAAGATGAGTCAAGTTTAAGCAATTTATTTTGAGGAAATTGGGGAAATATGCATTTCTCTCTGATTAATGATGATAATTATCGATGCTGTTTCTAACCAGTGTTTAAATCCTTTAACTGTAGGATTCAGAGTAATATCCTAAAATTTTAGAAGAAAGGTGATGATCAGTTAACTTACAAGTTAAATGTTTTGCATAAACAATCTTTCTATCAGTCATTGAAGATGGTCTTCATACAGAAAAGTATGCAGATCACAGTGCACAGCTCAGTTAATCTTCACAAAGTGAGGCACCTCCGTGGAACCGGCACTCAGAGCACGAAGGAGAACATTAATAGAACCCCAAAGATCCCCTTCATTCTCCTGTCATTCAGCTAGCACCATAGATTCTTTTTGCCATTTTTGAAACTTGTGTATAAATTAAATCATACAGTTTGTGCCTTTTGGGGGAGGAGTGAAAATATGAGTTTCTTTTACTCAATTATTTATGAATGTATGTATGTTATAGCAAGTTAATGAATTCTTATTATTATATAACATTCCATTGTTTGAATATATCATGATTTATTAGTTCTTTGCTTAATGAATATTTTGAGTTTCCGGTTTTGGCTATTATGAATCATAGTGCTGTATATGTCATATGTGCCATTTGCCCAATTATGTGTATACTTCTGATGAGATATAAGTACACAGACGACTGTTGAGCCATATATATTCAGCCTCAGTAGATTCTGCTAGTTTTGTCAATGTACACTTCCATTAGCAAGATTTCCTTGAGATACTTGCTAATCACTACTTTCCTCTTCCTTAAAAGTCATTGCTAATCTGATCTCCAGTAAAATAGATTAGCTTTGTCTGTTTTTAAGCTCTATATGATGGAATCATCAGTGTTCTTTTGTATTTGGCTTTTAAAATCTAATGCAGATATGTTTTTGTTAGATATGTTTTTAAACATCTCCTTCTAGATATTAACTTGATTATTTCTGTTTTAGGTGTTTTAGAAAACAATTATGAGTGCTTACGTGTAGTAAATGTTGAACAAAACAGAAATATTATTTATACCTATAAGGTAAGTCTATATTCTTTTTTAAATTGTGGTAGAATATACATAACATGAGGAGGGCGTGGCAACTGACTCCAGTATTCTTGCCTAGAGAATCCCCATGGATAAAGGAGCAAAGCGTTCATGGGATCGCAAAGCACTGAACACAAAGAGCAGCTAAGCACACACACACATTCTTAACATAAAATTTACTCTTTAACCATTTATATATATATATATATATAGTTTTCAACAGACTTTTATGCTTTATCTTTTTAAGGTGTAGTGAATAAAACTTGTTGGCATTTAATCTTTAACATATGACTTTTTATTTTGTGAGACTGAATAGGGTAATTGAAATGCAGTCTTATGTAATATTTTTTCCTTTTTAAATAAAATAAAACTATACCCAATGTCTGATACAGTGCTCAAAGGTTTTGAATGAATGAACAGTTTCATCCTCTAGAGGAAAAATGCCAAGTAAGAGATATTTAAACTTAATCAATATGTTAAGTTTTTATCTTTGAGAAAATATTAAATATTATTACTGTACATCATCTGTTCAGATTTCTGTATACTCAGAGTTTTGAGGCATTATTATTTAACAGTGTGTTTTCAATGTTAACTGTTCTAAGGAAAGAAAATTTAACTTCGTGGATAATTTTACTGTAATAGTGAAACATGAAAGAATAATTGCAGTGGCCAGTTTGCTTTGCAAGTTGTATACTGTACTTTTTTTGCTTAAAGAAGTTATTTTAAGTTGTATCCATGAGGATGCTACATTCAAGGAATTCTATGATTCACGAAATTTTTGGTTGTTGTTCAGTCGCTTAGTCGTGTCTGACTCTTTGCCAAGCTTCCCTGTCTTTTACCATCTCCCGGAGTTTGCTCAAACTCATGTCCATTGAGTCGGTGATGCCATCCAACCATCTCATCCTCTGCCGTCCCCTTCTCTTCCTGCCTTCAGTCTTTTCCAGCATCAGAGTCTTTTCTAATAAGTCAGTTCTTCTCATCAGGTGGCCAGAATATTAGAGCTTCAGCTTCAACATCAGTCCTCCCAATGAATATTCAGAGTTGATTTCTTTTAGGATTGACTGGTTTGATCTCCTTTCAGTCCAAGGGACTCTCAAGAGTCTTCTCAACACCACAGTTTGAAGGCATCAATTCTTTGGTGCTCAGCCTTTTTTATTGTCCAGCTCTCACATCCGTACATGACAACTGGAAAAACCATAGCTTTAACTGTACAGACCTTTGTCTGCAAAGTAATGTCTCTGCTTTTTAATACACCGTCTAGACTTCTTATAGCTTTTCTTCCAAGGGGCAAACATCTTTTTGTTTCATGGCTGCAGTCACCATTCACAGTGATTTTGGAGCCCAAGAAAATAAAATCTGTCCCTGTTTCCATTGTTTCGCTGTCTATTTGCCAAGAAGTTTTACTTATAAGGAGCTTCTCTGGTGGCTCAGAGGCTAAAGCATCTGCCTGAAATGTGGGAGACCCGGGTTCGATCCCTGGGTCGGGAAGATCCCCTGGAGAAGGAAATGGCAACCCACTCCAGTACTCTTGCCTGGAGAATCCCATGGAGGGAGCAACCTGGTGGGCTACAATCCATGGGGTTGCAAAGAGTTGGACACGACTGAGCGATTTCACTTTCACTTTTACTTACAAGACTATCATGGACTTATTCTACTTACTTTCAGTATCCATCGTTCATATTCTTTTACAGAAATAAATGAAAGTAGAAAAAGTTTGCTCCTTCACTATGCTGTGTCCTATAGACAGGCTCCCTCAAACTCACTGAGCTGTATGTTCCTGGTTCCCTTTCACCGGTTAACCTGTGTTGCCATCGGAAACGTGTTCAGTCCTTCTCTGACATGCACAGCAGGCTACCTTTAGAGTGCATATTGCTAATACTGGTTGAATTATTGCAGATTTCTTTTAAAACTAATAAATTCCTAAACAATGACCTTTAATAAACATCTAGTTAATTTTTTCTTTTCAGGACAATAAGGGAAATGTCTTCTTTGGATTGTATGATTACCAAACCAAACAAAATGAGGTAAAAATCACCATAAATTATACGTTAGTTTTCAGTTACTTTACTGCCTTTGGTTTTCCTTTTTTTAAGATACAAATTTATTTTATATTTCTTTGTCTTCCTTCTCTTTCCTTTTTATACTATCTTAAAAAAAAAAAAGTGTGAGGACTCCTGGACCAAATGTCAACTGTAGTCTTTTAGTCCTTTGAGATTTAAGCTGAACAGGTTCAAACCAATTATCCAGTATTCTGTAGGAATGTAGGAAGTCCAGTGGCCTCCCTAGGATGTGTGTTTCCCAGAAGCTTACGATGTCAGAATGACCTCTGACTCTTGAGTTCTGCTTCTGCAGAACTTGACTGATTTTCTTCTCATTACTTCTCAAAGATCCAGTGGTAGAACCAGCCTCTTTTTCTTAATCTTTCCCCAGACAGCTCACATAAGACATTGGTTAATGTGACAGGCTTGTCTAATTCTTCAGGCAAATGGGAGGACGTCCCTTTGTGTCTATGTAAAAATAATTTGTAAATATCAAGAGACTGAGAAGTCTATAAATGTACACTGTCACGGAGTCATTCCAAAACACATTATTACATGAAAAAGCAAGTTGCCAGAATAATGCATTTCATTTATGTTTTATAAAAAAAAACTTGCAATAAAATGACATAATATATGTGTGTAAATATATTAAAAACTCATTTTGAATGATCTGAAAGACTACAGAGCAAATTACAAATATTTCTTTTTCAAAAGGGTTTGGGATAGGGTGAATATAATGGAGAACTTAGACTTTTTGTTTGGTAGTGTTTGCATGTTTTAAACACTTACGAGACTGTGTGTTATTATATAATTAAAAGGATGAAGCAAGTACAATTAAGTATATACATTCATGTGTCTTCTTACTTGTAAATAAGAATCCCTCAGAGCAAGAATAAAGGAAACTATAATTTGTCACATGAATTCAGAGCTTTCTTATTAACTCAAAGTTTACTTTTCCTGACTTCTCAACATTTCTTTTAATCAACTTTTGGCCATTGCATTCTAGTATGTTTTCAGTGCTTTTTCAGTCTGCAAGTACTATTTACCTTTGTAATAGTTCTACTAATCACTGTTTCTCCTAACTTGTTCTCTCCTGAAGTCTAAGATTCTATCTTTCCTTATACCTTGAATATGTTTTAAGAGAGTTTGCTTAATATAACTGTGATTGTCTCCATTTCCTCAGTCTGCACCTCACATCCTCCTTCTGCATGACCATTTTAATTTTCTTTGATATTCCAGGAAATAGAATCTTGCAACATTTAAACAGTAAGAAAATAAAATACAGGTTAAATAAAAATAGCAGATTACTTTGCCAGTGTTCTAAATGTGGGCATCCTTTAGGAGATGCACTTGTGACAGTCTCCTAGACACAGTTAATGATGTCATAGTTATGTAATTTGATTAAAATGCTAACTTGCCTTCATAATCCTAGTTGCTCACTCTTGAGTGCTTATTATGTGTGGCAGACATTGTAGTAAGTATTCTCACATGGACTATTTAACTCAGCACTTCTAAGGATCTCCCAAGATAGGTAGTAACATGATTCCTATTTTGCTGATGGGAGGATAGAATGGTTGAGTAACTCATCCAAAGTCACACAGCTAGCAAGTGACAGAATTAGGATTTGAGCCTGGGTCTAGCTTGACTTCAAGTTCTGTGCTTTTAACCACTACACTGTGCTGTTTCATGGTTAAATTTCAGTGCCAAACATGGCCTACATAGCAAACATTTTTCTTAAAAAATAATCTGAAACTTCTTAGTATAGTTAAACTGGTTCATTGGTGGTCCTTTAATAAAATGCCTGCCACAGTGATACTTGCTAAAGAGCTGAGTGGGGATTTGCATTCATAAAATTGTTATTTAACATGAAACTCCAAATTAAAAAATACTTCTGTTTTAATAGCATCTCTATACATTTGAGAAAGATTTGCAAGTTGTCAGTTGCTCAGTCAACAGGGAGAAAACTTTGCTGGGTAAGTTGAACTCTTTTATTGCTACAAGTCGAGAACTAAGCTATATTTTTTGAGTTTCAAAGTATTGAATTTTTACAATAGTTGATTATTCTGGGAAAAGATGTACTTTCGAGATAAGATTTGAAATAAAGAATCTGTAGAGTCTACCTACAATAAAGAGTGCTTTGTATTTTACTTTAATCATCCACTGACAGATCCTTTGAGCCCTCACTTATTCTGGGTATTATCTGGTAAACTTTAACAAGCCACTGCATAGATCATTTGCTAATGGATTTTTTTTTTTTTCCTTTTTCCATTAGCTACAAGTTTAGTTCAAGTTGCTAAAGAAGGAAGGAGTAATGAGCTTCAACCAGGTAATGAAATTATACTTTTCAGTACTTGTCGATAGATGAAGGTTTATTGAACTAAGTCAAACTGCATGCATATTTACAAATAGTTTTATCTCAGAATAAAAAGGCAAAGGTCATGTCAGGCATGTTCTTTGCATTTTTTCCAAGTAAACAAGAAAGTACAGAAAATAGTATAACAGGAGATAACAGAAATATTAAAAAAGGCAGTTAGCACCTGCAGACTAAACAGGTGCTGCAGGCAGAAAGAAGCTGGTACCAAAGGTCGGGAAGAGGTTAGTATTTGAGCCCAGATAGTTTGAGGGATGATCCTAGGAAACTCCATTAAAGGAGTTTTTAAACAGAGACCTGAAAGGAGGGGGGCAGCAAGCATGCATCTATGCAATGCAAGAAACCCAGGTTTGATCCTTGGGTCAGGAAATTCCCTGGAGGAAGGTATGGCAACCTACTCTTGCCTAGAGAATCCCATGGACAGAGGAGCCTGGCAGGCTGCAGTCCATAGGGTCGCACAGAGTCAGACACCACTGAAGCAACTAAGCAGCAGCAGCATGGGGAAGAACATTTCTGGCAGAAGGAACAGCCAGCATGAAGGCCCTGAGGCCAGAGTGCTTGGTAGACTCTCTGGCTGTTCCAGGATAGTGAGGTCAGTGAGGCTGGACTGGAGTGAACAAGGGCAGATTGGTGGGAAATAAGGCTAGCAGGAAATGAACGTGAATTGCGGACAGATCATGGAAGCCCTTAGGAGGTCTTTTGTTCAGCTACAATTTCAGAAATTATGTGACCAGAAAGTACTATAGGATCTGTTTTAATGATTAGTCCTTTGAACAAATATTATGCAAATATTTTGCCTTTTGCTGAAGGCTGATTTTTTGTTTGTGAATAACTTGATAAGCCAGTTGATTATAAAATGTAGT
The DNA here is from genome assembly GCA_006408695.1 of Aepyceros melampus. Lineage (NCBI taxonomy): Eukaryota > Metazoa > Chordata > Mammalia > Artiodactyla > Bovidae > Aepyceros > Aepyceros melampus. Next base: position 135,661 of record SJXQ01010887.1, on the reverse strand, counting down.
TTGCCTCAAGGTGTTAACACTCTGTTGCTTATCATGAGATTTTTCCATTGCAAATGAGACAGACTATAATGTATCTCAAATAAGCAAGATAGAGTTCCTTGGTCTACAAACTTTATAACAAAATTTTTGTCAGCAGTGCTTCTCTTCTTGGCTGAGGCCATGCAAACTTGTTTTATTCGGGAAATGGTTTTCCCTAGGAAGCCAGGCCCAGCTGCCCCCTCACCCTTCCTGGAGGTATTTTCCCTAAGGCATATTAGGCCCCTGTGGGCAGTGTCGTGGGCCCCACTGCTGCTCCTGGACCCCAGGAGCCTTTGTAGTCAGTTAAGTGCTGCAGATGCTCCATGGAGCTGCTTTGATTCCAAAGTTCTAATAACCAGAGCTTTTAAACAACCAGACTTGACTGAACTCTTCCAACCTTTTCACTATTTCACAATATGTACCTTTACCTGCATCAGACCAGGTTCTTTCTTTTTCTCACTCTTCACCCTCCTTGTGCCATGCCCGTCCTTGTGCCTTTTTTTTTTTTTTAGTTTAAATTCAGTTTAAACAAAGCAAAAATATTCACTCATTTCTCCTCATTTCTCCCCTCACTTCCTACCCTCTGCCTCCTGCAACCACCAATCTGTTCTCTGTATCTATAAACCTGGTTTTGGTTTTGGTTTGATTTGGTTTTTAGATTCCACACTGGAGAAGGCAATGGCACCCCACTCCAGTACTCTTGCCTGGAAAATCCCATGGGTGGAGGAGCCTGGTAGGCTGCTGTCCATGGGGTCGCTAAGAGTCGGACACGACTGAGCGACTTCACTTTTACTTCTCATTTTCATGCATTGGAGAAGGAAACGGCAACCCACTCCAGTGTTCTTGCCTGGAGAATCCCAGGGACGGGGGAGCCTGGTGGGCTACCATCTATGGGGTCGCACAGAGTCGGACACGACTGAAGCAACTTAGCAGCACAGCAGATTCCACACATAAAAGAGATCATTCTGTATTTGTCTTTTATTTTAGTTGATTTACTATATTGTGCTAGTTTCTGGTGTACAGGAAAGTGATTCAGTTACACATATATGTATTTTTTTTTCAGATTATTTTCTATTATGGGTTATTACAAGGTGTTGAATATAGTTCCCCATGCTCAACACTAAGAACTTGTTATCTATTTTATATATAGTAGTGTGTATCTGTTAATCCCAGCTCCTAATTTATCCTTCCCTAACCATTTCCCCTTTGGTAAGTTTGTTTTCTGTCTGTGAGTCTGTTTCTGTTATGTAAATAAGTTCATTGGTATATATTATTGTTTAGATTCCACATATAAATGATATCTTGATATTTGTCTTTCTCTGACTTAACTTCATTAGGTCCATCCATGTTGCTGCAAATGGCATTATTTCATTCTTAATTTGACTTACTTCACTTAGCATACTACCTTGAGGTCCATCCACGCTGTCCCTTTTGGTCCTGCTGCTCTACTCCCTACAGCACCGGTGTCCTGCCGGCTCTGTCTTGCCTTTCAGTGATGTACTCCCAGGCTCCATTGATACCTGGATTCTCTGAATTCTTAAGACAACTTTAAGCATTTAATGGAATCACTGTGGATTTTAGGGCTGAAAGTGATTGTAGAAATAATCTGATTCTGTAGTTCTTCACTTTGTTTTTTAAATAATAAAACACTGGCAATTCCCTGGCAGTCCAGTGGTTAGGACTTGGCTCTTTCACTGCTGGGGCCCGGGTTCATCCCCTGGTTGGGAAACTAAGATCCTGCAAGCTGCACTCAGTGTGGCCAAAAAAAAAAAAAGGCAAAAATAAACTAAAAACAAAGCACCAAGGCCTAGGAAATCTTTGTGACTTATTGAAGTATAAATATCAGGTTAGTGACAGATTTTAAACTAGAATTGATATCTCTAGAATCCTATTCCAGAGTGCTTCCCGTTACACTATGAAAGCACATGGTATGTTATTGAGAGAAATTTCTGTTTGTCAATTACTCTTTTCATTAAGATACTTATATTAAGTATCTGGGCTGCCCTAAAGAAATGAAAAATTAGTGTAGGAAGATGAATTCTGCCCTGCCCTCGATAAACCTAGCATTTTAAAGGTAAGTGAATTTAGCTGATAATCTCACCTGGGAACAGATTCATTGACAAAAAAGCTGAATATAGGTGATTTGTTATTTTTCCAATGAGAAGATTCCCCTGCCTGCCCCCTAAAAAGCTTTTTCCCCTAGTTGGAATATATAAACTTTTTGGGCAAGAGATGAAATAGTCAAATATCAACTTGTACTATTTACTGTATTAAATTAGTTATATACACTTGCTGCTGCTAAGTTACTTCAGTCGTGTCCGACTCTGTGCGACCCCAGAGACGGCAGCCCACCAGGCTCTGCCGCCCCTGGGATTCTCCAGGCAAGAATACTGGAGTGGGTTGCCATTTCCTTCTCCAATGCATGAAAGTGAAAAGTGAAAGTGAAGATGCTCAGTCGTGTCTGACTCTTCGCGACCCCATGGACTGCAGCCTACCAGGCTCCTCCATCCATGGGATTTTCCAGGCAAGAGTACCGGAGTGGAGTGCCATCGCCTTCTCCGAGTTATATACACTTAAAACAAGACAATAAGGAAAATCGCTTTTTTTGGGTCATTCCCACATTTCACAGTCTATTTTTCTTCACAAGTATCTTTGACATCAATATTTCTTATTCTTAGAGCCATTTTTTGAGTCATCAAGCAGACTTTCAAAGCATTCCACTTTACCTTGTCTCAGTTATTAGAAGTATATAGCCCTTTTGAATCATGAATGACCTGTCACTGGAATTTTTATTCTAAGTACCCATCGACCAAACAACATTTGCTTTTGATTTTTTTTGTTGTTGTTGTGTATTTGTGATCCCACATAATAACTCACTCACTGTTTTGCTTTCAGTAAACTCTAAAATGTATCTTTATAGAAATATCCAGTTCTTGAAAATGTGAGGCAATATCCCAGGAAATATTTCATATTCTTTATTTTTTTTTCTTGACATAAAGCAATAGTGTTAGGTTGCTTTCTTAAATAGTGAAAACTGGCACTGATTCAATTCCAGGCTGCTGTACCATCCCCAAATTGTAAATTATTACTCAAAGGAAAGTCATTGAGGAAGCACATGTGAATATTAGAGCTTTATAAGAACTCAAATATAAGGCAGCTCCTTTTCTGAGGAGGGAAACTCTTGATCTAAATTTGAATATCTGTGGTAACCCCATTCTAGCCTGTGTCCAAAACTTCCTCCTAATTACTATCTTTAATGACATTTGCTCAGATGTGACACTAAGGAAATAAGTGAGTCTTTATCCATGCAGCTCCAGCCTTCCTGAGGGAAGCCCAGTCCCTGTCCTAGTTGCTGTCAACCCTAACACATTCATTCATAAGAAATCTTTATATTTTCCTACACAAACAGTGGAGAAGGCAATGGCATCCCACTCCAGTACTCTTGCCTGGAAAATCCCATGGGTGGAGGAGCCTGGTGGGCTGCAGTCCATGGGGTCACTAAGAGTTGGACACGACTGAGCGACTTCACTTTCACTTTTCACTTTCGTGCATTGGAGAAGAGGATGGCAATCCACTCCAGTATCCTTGCCTGGAGAATCCCAGGGATGGGGGAGCCTGGCGGGCTGCCGTCTCTGGGATCGCACAGAGTTGGACACGACTGAAGCGACTTAGCAGCAGCAGCAGCAGCAGCACACAAACAGTGTTTGCCATTGTGCTACAGAATTGTAGTGACACTGAACTGAGATGTATCTGTTTAGACTTAAAAGCTAAGAGGGCCTGTGAAGTGATGGTAAAAATAGCTGAGAAATGGGTGGGAACGTGTTTCTCACTCCATGTACACTGACTTCTCCTTTATAATGTTTTCTGTACCTATTAGCGGTTTTAAGAAGTCTCAATTTTAAAATAACTGCTTTTGTTTGTGGAGTAACTAATACAGTAAGTAATGCATTTTACATTTTCAAAGTTCAGGCCTATGTGAAAGAGTAATGTGTAATATTCTGACTCTGCTACTATTAAAAGCATCTTTTACTTTATAGGATCAAAGTGCTTAACTTTGTTGGTCGAGATCCACCCCATTAACAATGTGAAGGTTCTAAAAGCAGTGGATAGCTATATTTGGGTACAGGTAAGTGAGTATATCTTTATCACTTATCTCTTTAATCAAAAGGCATGAAACCTAGAGACAGTGGTGTTAAAAGTGTTTTCAAACATTATCACATTTAATCCTCAGAATAATCCAGTGAATGAGTATGGCTGGAATGAACACCTCTTCCCTCACAAACATGGAAATCAAAATTCAAACCTAGCTCTCTGTCTCTATTACATCATGGTTGTTTGATAGAATAGATGTTTTTACATGATAAAATATTGAATATCAAAACACATTGAAAGGAACTTTGAAGATGGCTTATCTAATGTTTCATAGAGTTGACAGGTTAAATGCCATTTAAATAACATAATTAATCCCTGAATTTCTCAACTCCATGCACTGATGCAGAAGCACTGTGTGTATAACACAAATAGACTTAGATATAGTCAATCGTCATTACTTGCACATAGAATTTGCAAATTCTGCTACCCACTAAAATTCATTTGTAACCCCCAAATCACTCGTTGGTAGACATGTGAAAATTTGTCACCCAATGTACATGTTCCCAGCTGAGGTAGAACAAGGTGAGCCTGCCTTTCCAATTCAGTTCTTAGACTATAAACAAACATTGTTTTCATAGTCAACTTAATGCCATGTTTGTCACACTCTTTGGCAGTTTTTTCATGTCTAACATGTCCTCCAAGTGTATTGCTGAAGTAGAGTTTCATGTTTCTAAGTGCAAAAAGGCTGCTATATACTTTACAGAGAAAATATGTGTGTTCATTAGATAAACTTCATTTAGGCATTATAGTGCAGCTGACTGAGTTCATTGCTAGCGAAACAACAGTATCTTTAGTTGTGGCACGCCAGATCTTTTGATCATTGATGCAGCATACGGAATCTTTTTAGCGTGCACGCTCTTAGTTGCAACATGGGACCTGGTTCCCTGACCAGGGATCAAACCTGGTCCCCCTATAGTGGGAGCGCGGAGTCATAGCCACTGGACCACCAAGGAAGTCCCGCAATGTCTTTAAATAGGGACACACATTAGACCAAGTTTTGTTTTATTTTGTTGACAAAAATATTGTAGCTAGAGGCTCATAGGAGCTTTTATCACTATTCCCTTGGGAACAGTGGTTCAGAGTTCAGTGTTTGTGGTGACCTTATGGAACATAGGGCTTCAATGGTAGCTTAGAAAGTAAAGAATCTGCCTGCAATGCAGGAGAGTCGAGCTTGATCCCTGGGTTGGGAAGATCCCCTGGAGAAGGGCATGGCTACCCTCTCCAGTATTCTTGCCTGGAGAATCTCACGGACAGAGGAGCCTAGTGGACTACAGTCCACGGAGTCAAAAAAGAATTGAAAACGATTAAGCACTGATGCAGGCACAGATGGAAGGTAACTATCACTGAGAACAAGAATCGATTACCCTTGTTCCTGCTGGGCTGCGTGAACAATTACCTTGTGTAGCCTCCCCCTGCCCTACCTGTTCTCAGCCTCCGACCTTGGGTCTCCCTCTGGCAGTATGTGTTGGGAGAACAGGTTGTCTCTCATGTGCCTGGTTGTCCACTGTCAGCCGGTGCTTCCAGTTGAGCATTTCACCACCACTCCTGGCTTCTCTCCGGGCCGCTGTTTGCTGCCAGACGGCCTGGCCTGGGACTTCTAAGCCACACTCCCCCCCCAGGAATCCGCTCTGTTTATTTACACTGTCCTCAGTGCAGGGGTGGCTGTGGGACACTCCTCTTTTCTGGCGTGTTCTTTTGGTTTCTTTTCCATTTTTATCCAGGGCGGTGTAGGCAGTGATGATGTTATTGAAGGATGGGTAATCAGAGTGTAGGAAGGAAAAAGGTTTTACAAATATATAGTTGCATAACACTCTGAATATATTTTAAAAATACTGAATTGTGTTATTAATACTGAAAACTGTGAATAGTGAATGTTGTTATGTGCATTTTATCTAATTAAAAAAAAATGCAAGGTGCATGATTGCATCCCCACCCATGTGAAGCAGACCCACACTCATCTTGGTCCATCCAGTTCCAAGCCCTGCTCCCTGCTCTCATGCTCAGGCCTCTGAAGAAAGAAACTCCTCCAAGCCTCCACCCACGGCAAATCCCCACCTTCACCCTCTCTCCATTCTGCTCTCCTTTAGAGAAACACCATTCATTGTCCACAAAATTTGGTCCTACCCTGTGATCTATTTCCTTTTTCTTTTCAAAACAGCCATGATGATTTCCAGTAGTACATTTTCCCTCTACTTGTGCAGCCTTCGTGAAGAAACTTCTTCAGGACAGTAGTGAGCAGAGTCCGGATCTCAATCCGGGACCCTTGTAGAGTTCCCCACTGGCATGATTGTACCTTCCAGATAGTTCATTGGATAATTACGCATTGTCCACATCCACATGCCTATAGTATGTACCTTCCATCAATGAATATTAATGATCACAATCTAGCTCAATATTTACAAAAATAATTATTTTCCTAATATAGTCTATATAGATTTCTACTCACAAAGCAAACAAAATCTCCAAAATCGTTGCATGCTTTTGTAGAGCTGTGTCTGAAGCCTGTCTTATGTATATTCTCACTTCTAGGCCTTGCTCCAGGGTTGCCTCAAATTAGAAAGAAAAACAACCACCTCAATGGAACTTTTAAAATCGTGATTGCCTCACAGAGATCAGACAAAGGTTTAGAACTGGTCATCAGTTTAGGTCACAGCCCTAAGCCAGCGGGCCCTGGTCACCTCTGGAGACTCGGGGGACACCAAATCTGTAGTTTCTTCTTATTTTGAGGCATTGAGTATCTGCTTTTCCATTATCTGTGTGAAAACTCATCATTGCTTCTCCACAACTCCAGTACACAAAGCATCCTTTTTGATGTACACAGTTTCACAAATCAGCAGAAATAAGTTCTATATTCTTCTCATAGCTGAATTTTGCATTGCTTTCTATTTTCCAGTTTTGAGTTTATTGCAGTGAAGATGCGTGTGTGTGTGTGTGTGTGTGTGCTTATTTGCTCAGTGTTCGACTCTTTGCTACCCCATGGCCTGTATGTAGCCCACGAGGCTCCTCTGCCCATGGGCTTTTTCTCTGGCAAGAATACTGGAGTGAGTTGCCATTTCCTCCTCCAGAAGATCTTCCCTACCCAGGGATCAAACCTGGGTCTTCTGCATTGCAGGCAGATTCTTTACCTCTGAGCCATTGGGGAAGCCCTGCTGTGAAGAATGGTATATAGTTAATACTTTGTTTTTCTCAAAGGGAAATGACTACAAACAGTTTTAAAAGTTAACCAAGTCTAGGGACTCCCCTGGTGGTCCAGTGGTTAAAACGCCAAGCTTCCACTGCAAGGGGCACAGCTACAATTCCTGGTGGGATAACTAAGATCCTGTATGCCGCAGTGTGGCCAAAAAAAAAAAAAAAAGATAAATCTTTCTAAAAGTTGATGAGATCTATTCTAATTTGGCATTATGAAAAGTTAAGATACCATGTAATATATTTTGTCAAAAATTTCTCTAGTCTTTAGAAAGGCTGTAGGCTGTAAAACAGGAACTTGAAAAGTTCTGTTCTTTTATTATGCTTTCAAGTTTAGAGGGAAAGCCCAAAATTAGCCAGTGGACCTAGTGAGCTGTCTTTCATGGTGCAAAGTGAAACTTCAGATTTATAGTTACTCTTAGGCTTCTCTGGTGGCTCAGAGGTTAAAGCATCTGCCTCCAATGTGGGAGACCTGGGTCGATCCCTGGGTCAAGAAGATCCCCTGGAAAAAGAAATGGTAACCCACTCCAGTATTCTTGCCTGGAGAATCCCATGGACAAAGAAGCCTGGTAGGCTACAGTCCACGGGGTGGCAAAGAGTCGGACATGACTGAGCGACTTCACTTTCACTTTAGAATGATGAAGAAATTAAGTCACTGGAGTCATCCCATGGCCAGGTTCCCCTCATTATCACAGCTGATGGTGTCAGGCCTTGGGTTTCTGGCTGCCTGCTTTGTCCTGTGGGCTGACAATAAGGGCAGGCACAGAGGAGAAGGAAGGGCTGGATCAGGCCTTTTCTTCCAGTGGCAGTCGTTGACTACTTTGAGGTAAATCCTCCACCACATGCCACACTGTGACTCACTGTCCTTTCCTGGAAAGTCCCTGGTTCTGTTGTGCTTTGTCTCTTGGATGTGGGACTTTGGAAGTTGTCGTGGAGAGTTTGTTTACTTGGCTCTCAAATTAAACACTAGGTTTAGCTACATAAGAAATTGTTACTGATCACTCTTCTTTGGTGCTTGTGAAATGGAACTTTCTGTTCAAATGTTGTTTATTGATATTGTTTTTGATTGACTTCAGAGTCACGTATTCCAAATATGAAGCACCGTCCCTAGGAATGGCTTACAGTTTAGCCTTACTGTTTAAAGGAATTGTGTTGGACCTGCCATCAATTCCCTCCTGCAAAACCGAGCTCCTGAAAGTGTTCCTTTTTCTTCTTTGCTTCCATCTGTAGTGTGTGTGCATGAATGTGATTTGCCTAAACTATTTTGCGGTTCCCACTCCCTTCTATGGTATGTAGTAGTACAGTAACTGAACATAACTTTTGAAATAATTGTGTAAGCAAGGTAGTTGCTTATGACTTTAATTTCCTTTTTATAGTTCCTCTACCCACATGTTGAAAGTCGCCCTCAACCAGAGAATCATCTGTTACTGCTTTCAGAAGAGAAATGTAAGTATATCTTTAGGTTTTCTATAGAGACTTCATAAACAGCATATCTCCTAGCGAAGCATAGAATGTGATGAAGCCTCTAACTGTCCACTCGCCAGCCCAAAAGTCCACTGACTTTGATGTCCATTGAAGATCTAGGACTCCTGTGGAAGGACTTTCTCTCTGCCTCACTTGTTGTTCTCTTGGATTCTGTCTCCATATGTGATGGGCTTCTGCAAATATGGATTTCCAATTTGGGCACATGGTAGAATGTTTGTAGAACAGTCTTTTTTGTCTTCTTTAGTCCATCCTTTAGGATGTCTGTCACAGTTGAAACTATAATGTGAGAGAGAGGCTTGAATGGACAGAGGGAACAGTATTAGAAGCTAGAAGAAATCCATGGCAGAACTCGAGGATACATAGTGACTTGGTCAAATTCAAGTAGAGGGAGATAAGATTGGGATATCCTTTAATGATGATTTCAAGTAGAAGGAGTTATAGAGAAAGCACAAAATTCACTGGTGCATCTTATCTAGGAAGCTGTCTTTCTTGTTATGAGGTGAAGCAGCTGATTTGTAATTGGAGGGACAAGACTGAAGATTTGGTTTGTGTTCACTTCCTATGCTGCTACTGCTGCTAAGTTGCGTCAGTCGTTTCCGTTGTCAGTCTTGTGACCCCATAGACGGCAGCCCACGAGGCTCCCCTGTCCCTGGGATTCTCCAGGCAAGAACACTGGAGTAGGTTGCCATTTCCTTCTCCAATGCATGAAAGTGAAAAGTGAAAGTGAAGACGCTCAGTCGTATCTGACTCTTCGCGACCCCATGGACTGCAGCCTACCAGGCTCCTCCATCTATGGGATTTTCCAGGCAAGAGTACTGGAGTGAGTTGCCATTGCCCTCTCCGATACTCTTGCCCAATTATGTATCTCACATTTTTGTAACTAGAACCAACAGAAGATACATATGGTTCAATGTAAACTGCTTACTGAGAAAAATGGTCCATCTATACATCAATAAACTGTTAATGACCCCTATAAAAATACCTCCCCCTAATACCTGGCATAATGAGTTTTCTATATGATGTTTTCCTATAAAGAGGCATTTGGTATTTGGAAATTGAAGATAAACCCTGCCAAATGAACCCTATTTAAGACTGATGGTACTGGGGAGGGAAACACTTGTTCAGCTAACCCAAGGGAGTAGCAGAGTTAAATGCTTCATGTGTCGTTGGTATTGAGGAGCAGAGTAAATGCTGGACTTGACACAGACTGTAAAGGGAGGGTGGAGAAAGGTGGGTTTTTGTTTTGAACCTTTCTTGTGAGATTGCCATCTGTGATAGTACTATTTTTCAGCCAATTGTTTAATCTACTTGCTTTTATATATTAAAAAATGTTCACAACTGTTTGGGTTAAAAAAAAAGTACTCATATTTTTCATGAAGGTTAAACTGTCTTTCTGTTTTCTTTTTTTAAAAGATATTGAACAATTTCATATCCAAGTTGTCCAAGAAGATGGAAATCGAGTGGTAAATATTTGAAATTCCTTTTGCTTCAGAGTTTTTTCCCATAAAGAGTAGCGTTTCTAGGCTATTAAGGATGTATTAATGTTATGGAAAACATTCTACTTTATTTGGTGTCTTTCAAGTTATAGATTGGTTGTTATAACATATGAAATAATATAAGATACATGAAGGAGTTGATTATCTCCTTCATATCTATCTCACTCTCCCCCCACCCCCACCCCATCAGTCTCCTGAGATAACTGATGACAGCCTTGAGTGATGCTTCCATGCTTGTACCTCGCTCAGGGTTCGGTGTACAGATACTGGGATTCAGTTGCTTTTACTAAAATAGATTCATAGTATAGATATTAATTTGCTGCCTTTGCTTTTGCTTAATATATCAGGGGTACCCCTATAGGTTTCTAAACAGAGATACGATTTCTTTCTCTAAATTTGTATACATGTATTAAGCATGCATATAATAAATGAGATCATAGCATATATGCTGAGGTTCTATATTGTTCAGTTTTCTTTCCTTTTCTGCTTGTTTTCCACACCCCTCTTGACCCTTCACCTCTAACTTTTGTTCACAACCATGTGTTTTGTGTATCTTTTCATACTTTTCTCCATACCTCTGTGTCTCACATCCCCACCCTGATACACCCAGGGGTTTGTTTATTATTCACTCTCTCCTTATTCAACTTTGTGGAATTACTGTCGAGCAACCTAGAGTAGCTTAGTGCATTGTCTTCAGAAATGCAAACAGTCCCTGGCATAGATGTACACAATTTTGTCACCATTCTTCCACGGATGTATATTCACTTGATTGCCTTTCTCCTCCTTTTATTTGTTTACATTTCAAATCGTTTCAAATGTTTTTAACTTTACATGTTGGTACACATGTTTCTTTGGATTAAACCCACAGGGATGGATAAGTGGGTTGATGGTTATATGCATTTAATAAACTTCAACACATTTTAACAGATTACTTTCCAGAAGACTTGTAACAATTTAATTTTGCAAGCAAAATATAAAAGTACCCTTTCCCTCTATCCATACCAACAATAGATGTGTTTCCCTTTTAAAAAAATCCAGTTTGATGGGTTTAAGTTGTTACTGAGCAACTGAACTGAACATTATTATTTGAGTTTGTATTTCCTTTAATATTGTTGAGTTTGAACATTTTCCACACTTATTGGCTAAGTGAATTTATTTTTCTGAAAATTGTTTAGTTATATTTTTGTGTATATTTTTGCTAGGTTGTCTTTTTTCTTGACAGTTTTTGTGATGTTACTGATATTAAAATGATTTCCTTCAATATTTAAATGGTCTACGTCAGAATACTCTTTCTCTGATTTTAATTTTAAATTATGTGAACAAAATTGAAATGAGAAATCGCATTTGTTAATTGTGTATCTATGATCGAAAGCCTCAAATCAAGACGCCTGGCTGGGAAATGATGAGAAAGTGTGTGACTAGAGCTCTGGCCCCAGATGGATGGGAGGGCAAAGACAAGGCCAGTGGCTGGAAATGGTCAGGCCAGAGAGGAAAGACCAAGGTGCAAAATCCCAAAACCATCAGTGAGGATTTGGAGATGGTTAAATAAACAGATTAGAGTCAGGAACTGGAAATGGATACAGACAGAGGACTGCTGGTAAGAAGAGGGGTTGGGAGTCGTGAGAGACACTGCCAGGAGAGTGAGGCCGGGAGGCACTTGTCGGAAGCCCGGGAAGGATTCTCCTGGCCAAGATGATACAGCCCCAGCACACCTTCATCCACGTGTGCCCTTCCGTGCGGCACTGCTAACATCCCTATATAACAACTCTATAACAACCTATAACCCCTATAACAACCCTAACATCCCTATATAAAAGTGATGGTATTACATTTATCCCCGCATTTTCAGGAAACACAGAGTGTAGACTCACACAGGTGAGGTAACTCTGGAGAGGAAAGAACTGCTATATGAACCTCAGTTGCCATCAGATGGAAACAAGATGGGTTTCCCAAAGTTAAGAGTCAGATAAGTACTCTTGGATCTTTTTCCAGCAAACGTGATGGAACCAGGCAAACAGAAATAGAGGTGTATGATTCTGCTTGCTCTGTGCCTCCCTTGAGTTCCAACTTAGCATCAGGGGAGAAATCCCGTCTGAGATTAGAGAGGGTCTAGGAACAAATATGGACCATTCTGATGGACCATCAAAGAAAGGTCCATCCCTTTTTTTCCTCATTCTCCTACATCAGCTTGTCTTCATTCTTTGCTTACTTGTCCCAGTATAGATAGCTTTTGCTTGTTGAGAATTTTGAGGAAAATGAACTCTGAATTCCTTGTATTACATTTAGCATTTCTTTCCATTTACCCTTGCATACCTTATTTCCTTTCTCTTTATTTGACAAGTATTTCTAGAGTAATGCTACATACTAGTGGAGAAGGCAATGGCACCCTACTCCAGTACTCTTGCTTGGAAAATCCCATGGGTGGAGGAGCCTGGTAGGTTGCAGTCCATGGGGTCGCACAGAGTCGGACACGACTGACGTGACTTAGCAGTAGCAGCAGCTACATACTAGAAGCAGTCAAGTCATTGAAAATATAAAGGTGCTGTAGAAGAGTGCATAATCATTGGGGTAGACTTATAGCATTAATTAAAGTATAAATGTGATAGAAGCATGCCAAAGTGCCAGAAATACGGAGATGGGGAGCTTTGCCTTCATATTGGGAGGTGAAACTGGGTTTTGTTCAAGAGGCAATGCCTCAGCTGGATCTTGAAGGATGAACAATTAAGTATTGCTGAGAAATGGGCGGTATCATCATACTCATTGTAGATGGGCAGGTAAGAACTGTAACCAAAGCCACATGAAGTGCTTATGACAGATCTAGGATTGTTGCCCAGTACTCCCCTCTCCTAGGCTTGAGTTTTCCCTCATCCTCACAGTTGACTTTGGTAGTAAAGCCCTCTAGACTGGAGATACTTGAGTGTGTTATGTCCAAAACAGGAAGCTTTGAATCTTCTATTTGCCTAGCTGTTGATTTGTGATAGGTGTGGCCTTGCCTTCAACAGCCCCAGTCTGTCTGTCTAACTAAGAATAAGAATAAAATAGCTTATTGCAGAGTGTTGTGAAGAGCAAGTAATGAAGTGATACCTTAAATCTTTTTTTGGAAAGTGCTTCCATGTGTATTTGTTGGAGGTAGGAGGCAACTAAAAAATAACTGTGGAAATATTTACAGGTATTATAAAGATAGAATATTCAAAATAATTATGAAACCCAGATATGTTCTCCTTTAAAACAGTTATTTATTTCTAAAATCTCTTTGCCTCCTTAGGTAATTAAAAATTCTGGCCATCTCCCAAGAGAGAGAATAGCTGAAGATTTTGTTTGGGCTCAGTGGGATATGTCAGAGCAGAGATTATACTATATTGAGCTGAAGGTAAAAACTAATCCACTGGCTCTTTTTTATGGGAGTGTTTTAATTTTGACATTATCGTTATTATAATTTATTAATTACTTCATTTTCATTGATGAGAGCAGTCAGTCAAAGTTTATTACAAATAATGAAGATTTTCATTACTGTTTGCTTTTTTGTTGCTTCCTTTCCTCTCTCTCTCATTTTTTTTTTTTCCCTTAATTTGTCACTTACTCTGTTTTCTCTTTTAGAAATCCAGGAGTGTCTTAAAATGCATCCAGTTTTATGCTGATGAGCACTTTAACTTAATGGTAAGTCTGGAAAATGACTGGGCTATATGGTGAAATTTTATACCCATTTTGTGATTTGTGTGAAAGTCGCTCAGTCATGCCTGACTCTATGATTCCATGGATTACATAGTCCATGGAATTCTCCAGGCCAGAATATTGGAGTGGGTAGCCTTTTCCTGGAAGATCTCCAGGGGATCTTCCCATCCCAGGGATAGAACCCAGCTCTCCCGCATTGCAGGTGGATTCTTTACCAGCTGAGCCACAAGGAAGCCCTTATACTAACCATTACTCCATTTTAATGAAAGTTTTCATAAAGAGCATTTTAGCATTCTTGATCGTGTATTAATAGCTTGTATGAGCAAGTAAAATAGTTCCTGTCAGCTCAAAGCTTCAGCTTTATAGTAAATGCAATTAATACAGGTGATTAGAAAAGCACACACAGGGAATTTCTACTAACTGAATGCTTCACAATAAAGAAACATGGTTAAGAGTGAGGGTTTGTAGGAGGTAGTATTTAGTAGGAGGTAGTATGTGGCAACCCACTCCAGTGTTCTTGCCTGGAGAATCCCAGGGACGGGGGAGCCTGGTGGGCTGCCTTCTATGGGGTCGCACAGAGTCGGACACAACTGAAGTGACTTAGCAGCAGCAGCAGTATGTGGTAGGTGTGGTCAGTAGTACGCGATTACACGTCATTTGCTCCAAAAGGATGTGTGAGGATGGTGGATTGAGTCTAAAGTTGATGAGAGGATATAGTTTAATTGGTAAAAATCTAGAATCACTCCTGGAAAAGTATTTGGAGTATAGTGAGAAGTATCATTGTAGTGAGGAGTCATAAGTATCTTTATCTGTGATGGAAAGAACATTATTCTTCCTGGCTAGGATTAATATTGCTGTCTAAGGCAGATTGACATCATACCATTATAAGAATTTCATTTACTCCTCCTGCCCCCCCTTTTTTTGGACTCACACTCATTCTCATTCTAAAGATACCATTCCCTACACATTCATCTGTGTCTTATAAAAGCCTGCTCCTTCCAGTTGACTTACTACACAACCCATCTATGGTAGTCAAATCTGAAACAAAATCTTGATGTACACTTATGATTGATAAATATACATCAAGCTTGTGATTTATGTAGACTCCAGAATATTCCCAGTGGACTTTCTCTATGTGGATTTGTGAAATAACTTCTGAAGAGAATGCTAGTTAAAGGAGCTCGTCATCATTATGTAAGCACAATGTCGTCAGATTTGCTCTGGTTTCCAGAACTGTCATCACTTAACTAATTCATCTTTTGCTTTGTTGTCATCTGATTTTTTGACAGTTTGAAGCACCCTTGGATATATCATTAAATGACTCAGGATTCAAGTAGGTTACTCCTAAATTATTATTATTTTTTGTAGACACTTCTGGACAGAATGATTATATTTAAACAACCTGTGATATACTACTAAAAGGATAATTTGATGTTCTGTTTATGTGAGGGAGTGTTTGCCATCTTTTCTGTTTCTGTTTTCTATAGGGAATATAAACAATGTTATCAAGTATGAACACAGGGTTTTTCCATGTAAAGGCAATCATATTGATTTTCTTGGCCATTTATTTCTATAGGGCATCTTTTTTTTTTTTTTGATATGTGGAAGTGCTCTGTAATTCCAAAAAGGATTCAGAGTCAGAGTCGGAGAACTCTATGTTTAGAATGAAGCATCAGAACCCTTTTCTTATTGCCATCAAAGAGGATATCTCAGGTCAATCCACTTATAGCTCAGCTGAGTCTATTGCTTCCCCCACCCCCCCATTTTCATTTTTATACAAAAGGCAAGATATTTTCCCCCCAGACTATTTTACATTTAGTAAAAACAGGAGATACTTTTGAAAAAATAGACTCAAAGCCATAAGTGCACAGAAGAAATGCAAGTCTTCCTGAATTAATGATAATTGCAAAATGCTATGTTTCACTAGCTTTACTTTATCATATATGAACATTCAGTTCTGTTTATTTTGAAATGTAGCATCAATATTATTTTAAAATTAGACAAAAATTGAAATATTGTGTATCCTTTTCCCTATTGCCATTTACGTACCATGTATTTTTAAAAAATTACTGTTTTTAAAAGATAATTTATTTATTTTTTGGCTGTGTTGGGTCTTCATTGCTGTGTGGGCCTTTCTCTAGCTGTGGCAAGCGGGGACTGCTCTCCAGTAGCTTCTCATTATGGTGGCTTCTCCTGTGGAGCACAGACTCTAGGGCATGAAGGCCTCAGCAGTGTGGTACAAGGGCTCAGAAGTCGTGGTTCCTGGGCTCTAGACACAAGCTCAGTATTTGTGGCACATGGACTTAGTTGCTGTCTGCAGCGTATGGGATCTTCCTGGACTAAGGATTGAAAAATTATTGTTTTACTTATTTATTTTAACAAAAGGACATATTATCTACTTAAATTTATCAGAGATGTGGATAAATTATAGTGGTTACTCACATCTTTTATGAGGGAACTTATTTGTAAATTCTTATCCTTTATGTTCGTAGACTTGTCAACTTTGGATATAGTGATCTTCAAGACCAAGAGGAATTATCCAAACACCTGACCTTATGTGTTTTAACCAATCATACAGGTAGAACCGGGTTGTATTTGTCAATTTATTTAATTTTACTTGAGTTCCGTATATTTAGCCATTGTTCAGTTATATGGACCATGAACATAAGTGATCATGTGGATATCTACATACCAAATTAACTTCTCCACTGTAATTTTATACATTTGCTGTCTGTATAAAAGAAGCCACAGTCCAGCTATTGTTCTAAAAGTTTTTCTTTGTATTATTTCTCTAGTAGAGGGGATGGGTTCATATTTAATCAAGCTACATTTTCTCACCTGCTTCATTGCAAAGAAACGATATACAATGAGAAGGATGCTTTCTGTGTCTGGCTTACTGATGCTGAAGTTCTAAACCCATGTGATTACTTTCAGAGCCGTGCTATAACCTACTGAGCTGACAAATCTTCACATACAAGTTATGAGTGTACAGTATTCCATCTCTTAAGACCTGTTTATTACAGATAGAAAAAATCAGTTCAGTTCAGTCGCTCAGTCGTGTCCGACTCTTTGCGACCCCATGAATCGCAGCACGCCAGGCCTCCCTGTCCATCACCAACTCCCGGAGTTCACTCAGACTCACGTCCATTGAGTCCATGATGCCATCCAGCCATCTCATCCTCGGTCGTCCCCTTCTCCTCCTGCCCCCAATCCCTCCCAGCATCAGGGTCTTTTCTAATGAGTCAACTCTTCGCATAAGGTGGCCAAAGTACTGAAGCTTCAGTTTTAGCATCATTCTTCCAAAGAAATCCCAGGGTTGATCTCCTTCAGAAAAAACAGGGAGGGGGAAAAATAATGCCTGAAAATGAGAGGAGAGGAGTATGATTACAGTCAATGAATCTCATGAAAAAAACTGTTCATTACTGTTCATTAACTTTAATAATCATCTAAGTAATCAACTCTAATAGCTAAATCTAATAGCCGTATTTAATACTCCAACTTGAGTGGACAGTTACTATTAGAGTTAAGTAGTGCTTGGACTAAAATTACATTCATTTAAAGCTATAGTATGTGGTATTCATTGATCTGTCACTTAAGGAGCATTAATAGAAAGTTACTACTTAGTATGGATGTTGGACAGTAAGTAAGTGCACACATAGTATTTGAATAGAATCATGGTACATTTTATGAATGAGAATTATAGGAAGCCATGAGAGCATATAGTGGAGGTTTAATAGAAGATACTGTTATAGTATGTACAAGTATGTTCTACTTCAGCCAATGCATTCTTAGTCCTGAAAATTGCTTCCTTTTCCACCTCACTCTTTCAAAATGCAGCCCATAGTTTTCTCTCCATTTTGGGTCTCCTTCAAGCCCACAAGTCCCTCTATAAACCAGTCTCAGGGAACTTAGGGCAGGAAATAATATTTCCCTTGATACTTGAGGATGTATGTGAGCTAAGAACAGGGTGACTAGTTGCAGTAGAGTGAGAAATAGGAAAAGTATTGGTAGAGAGATCTGAAGAGGTAGGCAGGGGCCAGGTCATGTAGGGCCTTGCAGACCATGGGAGGATTTTAACAAGAGATGAGGGTGGCTTCTCTTGTGTTGTTGGAAGAGAGTGTTTGCTATGACCAGTGTGTTCTCTTGGCAAAGCTCCATTAGCCTTTGCCCTGCTTCATTCTGTACTCCAAGGCCAAATTTGCCTGTTATTCCAGGTATATCTTGACTTCCTACTTTTGCATTCCAGTCCCCTATAATGAAAAGGACATTTTTCTTGGATGTTAGTTCTAGAAGGTCTTGTAGGTCTTCATAGAACCATCAGCTTCAGCTTCTTCAGCATTACTGGTCAGGGCATAGACTTGGATTACTGTGGTATTGAATGGTTTGCCTTGGAGAGGAACAGAGATCATTCTGTCGTTTTTGAGATTGCATCCAAGTACTGCATTTCAGACTCTTTTGTTGACTGTGATGGCTACTCAGTTTCTTCTGAGGGATTCTTACCCACAGTAGTGGATATAATGGTCATCTGAGTTAAATTCACCCATTCCAGTCCATTTTAGTTCACTGATTCCTAAAATGTCAATGTTCACTCTTGCCACCTCCTGTTTGACCAATTTGCCTTGATTCATGTACCTAACATTCCAGGTTCCTATGCAATATTGCTCTTTACAGCTTCGGACTTTACTTACATCACCAGTGACATCCACAGCTGTGTGTTGTTTTTGCTTTGGCTCTCTCTCTTCTTCTTTCTGGAGTTATTTCTCCACTGATCTCCAGTAGCATATTGGGCACCTACCGACCTGAGGAGTTCATCTTTCAGTCTCCTATCTTTTGCCTTTTCATACTGTTCATGGGGTTCTCAAGGCAAGAATATTGAAGTGGTTTGCCATTCCCTTCTCCAGTGGACCACGTTTTGTCAGAACTCTCCACCATGACCCCTCCATCTTAGGTAGCCCTTGGGTAGCTCATAGTTTCTTTGACTTAGACAAAGCTGTGGTCCATGTGTTCAGATTGGTTAGTTTTCTGTGATTGTGGTTTTCAGTTTGTCTGCCCTCTGATGGAGAAGGATAAGAGGCTTATGTAAGGTTCCTGATGGGAGAGACTGACTGAGGTGGAAACTTGGTCTTGTTCTGATGGGCAGAGCCATACTCAGTAAATCTTTAATCCAATTTTCTGTCGATGGGCGGGGCTGTGTTCCCTCCCTGTTATTTGGCCTGAGGCCAAACTATGGTGGAGGTAACAAAGATAATGGCGACCTCCTTCAAAAGGTCCCATGCAAGCACTGCTGCACTCACTGCCCCCTACCCTGCAGCAGGCCACAGCTGATCCACAGCTCAGCCAAGACTCCTGGATACTCATGGGCAAGTCTGGGTCAGTCTCTTGTGAGTCCATGGAATTCTCCAGGCCAGAGTACTGAAGTGGATAGCCTTTCCCTTCTCCAGGGTATCTTCCCAACCCAGGGATCGAACCCAGGTCTCCCGCATTGTAGGCAGATTCTTTACCAACTAAGCTATCAGGGAAGCCCAAGAGAAGACACAAGAGAAGACTCTACACACGGACATCACCAGATGGTTAATACCAAAATCAGATTGATTATATTCTTTGCAGCCGTAGAGCAAAAACAAGACTGGGAGCTGACTGTGACTCAGATCATGAACTCCTTATTGCCAAATTCAGACTTAAATTGAAGAAAGTAGTGAAAACCACTAGACCATTCAGGTATGACCTAAATCAAATCCCTACGATTATACAGTAGAAGTGACAAATAGATTCAAGGGATTAGACCTGATAGACAGAGTGCCTGAAGAACTATGGGTGGAGGTTCATGACATCGTACAGGAGGCAGGGATCGAGACCATCCTCAAGAAAAAGAAATGCAAAAAGGCAAAATAGTTCTCTGAGGAGACTTTACAAATAGCTGTGAAAAGAAGAGAAGCAAAAGTCACAGGAGAAAAGGAAAGATATACCCATTTGAATGCAGAGTTCCAAAGAATAGCAAGGAGAAATAAGAAAGCCTTCCTCAGTGATCAATGCAAAGAAATAGAGGAAAGCAACAGAGTGGGAAAGACTAGAGATCTCTTCAAGAAAATTAGAGACACCAAGGGAACATTTCAATCGAAGGTGGGCACAATAAAGGACAGAAATGGCATGGACCTAACAGAAGCAAAAGATATTAAGAAGAGGTGGCAAGAATAAACAGAAGAACTATATAAGAAAGATCTTCATGACTCTGATAATCACGATGGTGTGATCACTCACCTAGAACCAGATATCCTGGAATGCGAAGTCATGCGGGCCTTAGGAAGCATCACTACGAACAAAGCTAGAGGAGGTGATAGAATTCCAGTTGAGCTCTTTCAAATCTAAAAGATGATGCTGTGTAAGTGGGGCACTCAATATGCCAGCAAACTTGGACAACTCAGCAGTGGCCACAGGACTGGAATAGGTCAGTTTTCTTTCCAATGACAAAGAATGCTCGAACTATTGTACAGTTGCACTCATCTCACACAAGTAAAGGGTCAAAAAAAGGGAGAAGGTTTAGGAATTAGATCTGGACATAAATATACAAAAGTTATGTGGAACATCTAAAGAAAAAAGAAAGAGTATGGGGAGAGAAGAGGGAAACCAAGTGAGATGTTATAGCAGCCAAGAGCCAAGGGGGTTTCATAAAAAAGAGTGACTTTTAGTAGGTGGTGAGAAATGGAGCCCATTGGGTATGGCTGTGTGGAAGTTACTGTGTGTAGTTTGTGCTGGGTGATTGAGGTAAAATCTTGATTGTGCTAGGTGAAATCTCATGTGAGAATTGAAAAATTATAGCAACATGTGCATGCATAAGAGAGGCAGCAGCTGGATGGGGAAGTGGAATTGTGGGGGTATTATTTTTTGAGATGGTAGAGACTGTAGTATGTTTGAAAGCTTATAGGATATTTAGTGGAAAAGAAAAGATGACAATATACAGCAGAGAGAAATAACTTGTAGAGTGAACTTGCTTGGAAGGTGGGATGTAATGGGATCCAGAGCTCATGTGGTATCCCCAGGGTTGGTTCTTCCCTGCTACTTACTTTAAATTTGTTGGATATAAACAATCATTTTAGGCTTTTATTCTATGAAGATTTTATTCCGTTTTATTTTATTCCCATAGGAATTTCTCACAAATATTAGTAGTTTATAAATAGGCTAAATATGACATATCTTAAGGCAATGGCACCCCACTCCAGTACTCTTGCCTGGAAAATCCCATGGGCGGAGGAGCCTGGTGGGCTACAGTCCATGGGGTCGCTAAGGGTCGGACATGACTGACCAATTTCACTTTACTTCTCATTTTCATGCATTGGAGAAGGAAATGGCAACCCACTCCAGTGTTCTTGCCTGGAGAATCCCAGGGCGGGGGAGCCTGGTGGGCTACCGTCTATGGGGTTGCACAGAGTCTATGGGGTCGCACAGAGTTGGACACGACTGAAGCGACTTAGCAGCAAGAAATGTTAGGTTAATTTGGCAAAAGATGTGAAAGAGCCTATTTTTCCTTTCTCAGTGATGTCTAGGAGCCTTGCTTTTCACAGTCAGCTTTGAAATAAAAAAAAATAAGCCTGCTTCAAATGAGGTGCTTTCAGATTTAAGGTGAGATAAATCAAAAGAAGCACTCTTTTTATTTTCAACTCATAAGTTGTCAGTGCATGTATTTCCCAAATTACTTTTCAAAAACAGCTTTTGAAACTTTGTGATTGAAACAAATACCTACTTCAGCAAATGGAAAAAGGCACAAATAGTCTAATCCCTATATGGCTCCTTCTATAATAAGGAGCTTAGTTTTCCATTGGTGTGGAGAACAGAAAACATGGTTCATGAAAGAAATGCCAATAGACTCAGGACCTTTTACAAATTCTACTTATTTCAACTATTACATTCATGCTGATGCTGTAATAACATTTGTGTTTTAGTTGTTCCATATTAGTCGTTGAGAGCTACTTTGTCCTTTCACCATCACTTCTTACATTCTTGAAAGCATCTTTGCCCTGAATTTTCTTGCCCTAAGAAATGAAATTTGCTACCTTTCAGAGATTTAAAGGTTAAAATCTTGATGATGAGGCTGATCATAAGAGTTAGTGGTGAGGAAAAGTGCTCTGTTAATGTCAGACTACTGATATATTAGGATTATGAGTTTCTATAGTTTTTTTTCTAATACATTTTTAACAATAGGAAGATGAATCAGGGAATTTTTAAAGCATTGAAGGAAAGATTGCACACCTTATCTGAGTTGCTCAGTTGTATCTGACTCTTTGTGATCCAGTGGACTATACCTTCCATGGAATTCTCCAGGCCAGAATACTGGAGTGGGTCAGTCAGTTCAGTCACTCAGTCGTGTCAGACTCTTTGTGACCCCATGAACCACAGCACGCCAGGCCTCCCATCCATCACCAACTGCCAGAGTCTACCCAAACCCATGTCCATAAAGTCGGTGATACCATCCAACCATCTCATCCTCTGTCATCCCCTTCTCCTCCCGCCTTCAATCTTTCCCAGCATCAGGGTCTTTTCAAATGAGTCAGCTCTTCACATCAGGTGGCCAAAGTATTGGAGTTTCAGCTTCAGCATCTGTCCTTCCAATGAACACCCAGGACTGATCTCTTTTAGGATGGACTGGTTGGATCTCCTTGCAGTCCAGGGGACTCTCAAGAGTCTTCTTCAACACCATAGTTCAAAAGCATCAATTCTTCTGTGCTCAGCTTTCTTTATAGTCCAACTCACATCCATACATAACTACTGGAGAAACCATAACCTTGACTAGATGGGCCTTTGTTGACAAAGTAATGTCTTTGCTTTTTAATATGCTGTCTAGGTTGGTGATAACTTTCCTTCCAAGGAGTAAGCATCTTTTAATTTCATGGCTGCAATCACCATCTGAAGTGATTTTGGAGCCCCTCCCCCTGCCCCCCAGAAAAGTCAGCCACTGTTTCCACTGTTTCCCCATCTATTTGCCATGAAGTGATGGGACTGGATGCCATAGTCTTAGTTTTCTGAATGTTGAGCTTTAAGCCAACTTTTTCACTCTCCTCTTCCACTTTCATCAAGAGGCTCTTAGTTCTTTACTTTCTGCCATAAGAGTGGTGTCATCTGCATATCTGAGGTGATTGATATTTCTCCCGGCAATCTTGATTCCAGCTTGTGCTTCATCCAGTCCAACATTTCTCATGATGTACTCTGCATGTAAGTTAAATAAGCAGGGTGACAATATACAGCCTTGACATACTCCTTTTCCTATTTGGAACCAGTCTGTTGTTCCATGTCCAGTTCTAACTGTTGCTCCTGACTTGCATACAGGTTTCTCAAGAGGCAGGTCAGGTGGGCTGGTATTCCCATCTCTTTCAGAATTTTCCAGTTTGTTGTGATCCACACAGTCAAAGGCTTTGGCATAGTCAATAAAGCAGAAATAGATGTTTTTCTGGAACTCTCCTGCTTTTTCCATGATCCAGCAGATGTTGGCAATTTGATCTCTGGTTCCTCTGCCTTTTCTAAAACCAGCTTGAACATCAGGAAGTTCACGGTTCACGTATTGCTGAAGCCTGGCTTGGGGAATTTTGAGCATTACTTCACTAGCGTGTGAAATGAGTGCAATTGTGCGGTAGTTTGAGCATTCTTTAGCATTGCTTTTATTTGGGATTGGAATGAAAACTGACCTTTTCCAGTCCTGTGGCCACTACTGAGTTGTCCAAATTTGCTGGCATATTGAGTGCAGCACTTTCACAGCATCATCTTTCAGGATTTGAAATAGCTCCACTGGAATTTCATCACCTCCACTAGCTTTGTTCATGGTGGTGCTTTCTAAGGCCCACTTAACTTCACATTCCAGGATGTCTGGCTCTAGGTGAGTGATCACACCATCGTGATTATCTTGGTCGTGAAGATCTTTTTTGTATAATTCTTCTTTGTATTCTTGCCACCTCTTCTTAATATCTTCTGTTTCTGTTAGGTCCATACCATTTCTGTCCTTTATTGAGCCCATTGTTGCATGAAATGTTCCGTTGGTATCTCTAATTTTCTTGAATAGATCTCTAGTCTTTCCCATTCTATTGTTTTCCTCTATTTCTTTGCATTGATCACTGACAGGGATCAAACCCAGGTCTCCTGCATTATGGATGGATTCTTTACCAGATGAGATGTCAGGGAAGCCCAAGAATACTGGACTGGGTAGCCTATCCCTTCTCCAGGAGTCTTCCCAACCCTGGAATCGCACCAGGATCTCCTGCACTGCAGGTGGATTCTTTACCAGCTGAGCTACCAGGGAAGCCCGAATCAGGGACTTTCTAAAGCATTGAAGGGAAGACTGCACTCCCTATCTTGAGAGTCAACCCTGAAGTGGTACTTAGAATGCTCTGTGTATTCTGAGTCCGTAGTGGCTGTAATTCTTTCTTGTGCACCACCTACTGGGAAGTGGTGAGGGGTGAAAAGTGTAACTTCTCCGTCCTGCACATTTAATTGTAAGAGTTGCCCTTCACAAGTTCCCAGAATTAAGCCTCTGTTTAGCATTTTATAGAGCTTTTTACAATGAGATAATTTCCCTTGGAAAACTTTGTCCATAATAGCTTTCATTGTCCAAATGGTTTCCCCCAGGCTAGCCAACTTTGAGATATTATCTTCATCATTGATGAATATTCATTAAACATCGCTGGATATGCCATTAAGAGCATGCTTTTTTTTCCCCCCAAACTCTAACTTCCCCCAACTCATAAATAGCAGCAAAATTATTCTGGAATAATAATAATAGCAGCTAACCTTTATGACTACATATAACTTTTTGGCCAGAGCTTTATACATATTATCTCATTTAACACTCACATTAGAGCCATATGAAGGAGGTGCTATGTTTTGCAAATTTAAAAAATACTGATGCCTGAGTATCAGCCCCAGAGATTCTGATTTAGTGGTCTTAGATGGAGCCTAGGTCTCTGTGAACTCAGGAAGCTTTACTGTGCTTTCAGAGGTGAGAACCAGTGCTCCAGAGTTGTGTTGTCCAGCATGGTAGCCACTAGCCATGTACAGCTATTTAGGTTGTTAAAATTAAATAAAATTTAAAAGGAGTTGGTCAGTCACAATAGCTGTCTTTTAAATGCTCAGTAGTCACCTGTGGCTCATGGCTACCAGATTTAGAACACTGACACTATCAGAGAAAATTCTAGGAGCGGGACAGATTTGCAAAGCCTGTGCACAGTCCATTTCCCCTTGCTGTGTCTTTTTTCCCCTTTTGGGATTGAGAAGGGTGACTAAGCGACAACCTGTTTGGAGATACTTGCTATGAAATCTGAATATGGCTCTCAGTGTATGTTTTAATGTAAGTTTATTCTACATCTCATGTTAACTTTCTTCAAAACAAGGAAAACAATAACCTCGATTCTCTAAAGAATGGTGTGTAGAGATTTTTTTCTAGAATGGAGATTATAATCTTCCTTATATTGTTTACATTTCATGCTCATTCCTCAGGACAGATTCCTAAAAGAACAATTGCTGGGTCAACAGGTGTGAATATATTTAATTCTCTGCAAAACTGTTTTTCAGAGAGGTTGTACTAGTTCACCTTTTCATTACTATTACTTGAGATTGTTCTTCCACTGGCAAAATTAATTATAATTTTTAAAATTTTGTTAATTTTAAAGGAAAAATGCAGTTCAGTTCAATTCAGTCACTCAGTCGTGTCTGACTCTTTGCAACCCCATGAATCACACACACCAGGCCTCCCTGTCCATCACTAACTCCCAGAGTTCACTCAGACTCACGTCCATCGAGTCAGTGATGCCATCCAGCCATCTCATCCTCGGTCGTCCCCTTCTCCTCCTGCCCCCAATCCCTCCCAGCATCAGAGTCTTTTCCAATGAGTCAGCTCTTCACATGAGGTGGCCAAAGTACTGGAGTTTCAGCTTTAGCATCATTCCTTCCAAAGAAATCCCAGGGTTGATCTCCTTCAGAATGGACTGGTTGGATCTCCTTGCAGTCCAAGGGACTCTCAAGAGTCTTCTCAACACCACAGTTCAAAAGCATCAGTTCTTCAGCGCTCAGCTTTCTTCACAGTCCAACTCTCACATCCATACATGACCACAGGAAAAACCATAGCCTTGACTAGACAGACCTTTGTTGGCAAAATAATGTCTCTGCTTTTGAATATGCTATCTAGGTTAGTCATAACTTTTCTTCCAAGGAAGAAAAATGTGGTACCCTATTTTAATTCTTATTTCTTTATTATCAGAGAGAGGCTGAAGTTTTAACTCTATCTGCTAAAAATGTCTTTGTCCTTGTGATCATAGAACATAAAAGAACAGGATAAACCAGTAGGTTTACATTCTATAGTAAACATATAGAATGTTTACTATATGAAAGTATTCAAAGTGGTACATGGGACTTTGGTAAGTCTTTTAATTACTATTTTTGTTTATGCTTTAGTGTAGCATTATTTTATTCTTAGTGAGTCTGCTGTAGTTTTAAATAAAGGTATTATTGTGTGGTCATTAAGCATAATGGTAATTTAAAATCTAACAGAATCATTACCTTTTAAAATCTGATAAAGTTATTCTTTTTTGTCATTTCCTGTTGAAAATATTGCAATAAAATGAATTTATAACAATATATTGCAATCTTAAAAATCATTAAAAGAGTCAAAGCTGATCAATATTATAACAGAATGCTTAAATATGTCCTGAAATAGCCTTCTTAGGGAGAGTGGACCTTTTTCCCTACCATGATTTTTAACAAGGAACTCTAGTGGAGTATGGTAGAGGAAATGATTCACTGAAGCAGAATAATGATAGAGTTCACATAGCTAGTTAATATTTGCTCTGGGACTAGAACCAGGTTTGTCAAGTTCCTTTCCACCCTAGAAATCTCCTATTTCAGGTGATCAGGAGAAGTATTCATCTAAGCATGATGCCCTCATTTGTAAGTCACTGATGAATTTACCCAGATGTACAGGTGGCAGCAGCTGCTGGACGTGATGGACAGTTTTACACATTGAAGCGGGTGGGCAGGCTGAGGTTCTGAAGTGGTGGGCTAAGTGAGGGCGGTCAGGGCTCATCTGGAAAAACCAGTCTATCCCAGGAGCTCGCCTTTGACCTCGGGCCATGGACCTCAGTGACTCAAGTATAGGTGGGAACAGGCTCACACACCATTTGCTCTCATTGCCTCAGTTTGCCTTCTATTGTAAATAAATAATAAGACTGGAAACTTTCTGTAAAAAGGAGACATATTTTTGATTAACTGGGATCCATAGCTATTAGTAATGGCTGGAGAACAAACTGAAAAAGAGCACAGGGGAGGATATATATATATATATAAGGAGAATCTCATGAAGCTTTGTAGACTTCTCCAGACGCCCATGATTTCGTATATGGAAGTCTCTCTTCATTTTCCTAGCCTTCAATAGTCTACCACAATACATTGCATATAGTGTGTGCTGAGTAATTGTTGAATTGAAATTTCTTAGCAACTTGTTAATAGTTAATTTCTAGAATTTAGGAATAATCTATGAGGTAAATTGAGGCAGAACATCTAAAGGAATGGCAGTAAGGATAAGTAGCTTAGGAAACTTTGTGATTCTCTTAAGCTTTACTAAATACTTTCTTCCTTCTAGGAAGTTTGTGTGTATGCTACTGCCCGAACTTTGACTCTTGGGAACAAATCACATATTCAGTGTTTTACTTTCATAAAGGTACTTTTCATTCATTCTTTTTTTTTAACATAATCATTTTTTCCAAATAGCAAAGTATATAGATTTTAAATTTTATTACCTTATAACAAATTTGATCAATACATCATATATCTGTGTACCTACATAATACATATTTCCTAAAGAAATTTATGAATGATGAGTGTTGTTAGCTAATTATTTTTATATTATTTTAAAAATAATATTGTATAATATATATTTTTTCCTGGCCTATATCTTTTTACCAGGCCTATAGATCAATGCAAAGGGATGTATTTGCTGATAGTGTGTTTTTTGTTTTTATATTATTACTAATTGAAAGGTACCTATAGATTTAGCTTACAAGGGTACATAAGGTTTCAGTTAAAAAAGTTTCTACCATCTTAGACTTTAACAGCTCTTAGACCTAAGATACATTTATTTCATTTCATGCATCTGTGGCCCAAGAAATGGATATGTCAATAGCCTGGAGGACAGGAGTAAAGTGTCCAATCTTTTCTAGTTCTGTAGTTGACATCAGAGTGCCCTTTAATAGTTTTAAAATTGACTTTTAATAGTTTTAGCCTGAACCATGCTAAAGAGTATTTATTCTGCTTGTCTAGTTGCTTAAAATTAGTAGTTATATAATAATACTGTGGGTAGACTTAAAATTATTTAAAATTAGGATTTTCTAAAAAAAACTATGCCAGGTCACACGAGATTTTATTCTGCCCAATGTTACATTCAGAAGTTAGAGATCAAAGTAAAAAATGTTTAATAACTTAATAATGCAGAAAACAGAAGAAAATTCAGAAGACCTATATGCATGCTTTAATAATACAAGTTTGATATTTGTGGAATGTTTTCATACCTTTTTCAAATGGTTAATAATTAAAGCCAATAAACAGAACTTTTCTGAAAGTCATACTAGGAGCTAATAACCATGATTAAGAGTTAGAAGAATGGAAAGTGAAGCCCAGTACTACCCTGAGTATACTGGATAAACACCCTCTCTGACTCACAGCGGGCTTTCTCAGTGATTCAGAGAAGCCTTCAAGGGCCTTAATGACTGCAAGAGTGTGGCAGTGAGCCTTGAGGCATGAGGGCCGAAGAGCCCCTGGTCTTCTCCATCTCTTGGATTCTTAAGTAAAGATCCTCAGATCCTTCTATCCCAGCACAACCCACCCTTTAAGCTCTAAGATTATGTGTAAGCCCAGAACAGCTACTGGCTTGTGACTGCACTCAGGTGATCCATCTTCAGTGCTGGCTTCTGGAGAATGATGAGGGGACCATGAGCTCTAGGACTCTGAAGACATTTGCTTTGTCAGTTTCACAGTTACTCAATGTGGAGAGTATGATGTGTAGTCACTGCCTTGGGTGGAATTGCAGCTCTTTGTTTCTTAACATCCTTTCTCTGGCTTGGTGTTCTCTCCACAGGGCATAGCAAAACCTTCACTACTGCTCTTGGAAGTGTTGACTCACATGTGACAAAGGGCATTACTTTTCTCAACCTTGGTGAGTGAGCAGCATATGTGTCTCTCTGCTCTGACCTTTCCTTCTGGTACATGTTAGGCCTTGTTTTTTCTTTGCACCCCATTTTCTCATGCCTCTTTGGGACTCAGGTTGTGATGACTATGACTGACCTTTTTGAAGCCAGATAGGGGAAGGTTTTCTCTGGATACACCCCCGCCACCACCAAAATGAGCTTTTTGAAAGGCAGCACGGTGCAGGGGGAATCCCTTCTTAGATATCTCCCTTCTTAGAACCTAGGATGTCAGTGTTCCTGTGTTTTTAGTAGCAATCCTAAAAGATCATTTGTTCGTATAAAAATGATGACAGTGAATGAGATGTTTCTTAAAAGCCTATGAGAAATAATACATCATGTTGTCCCTTGATTTGAGAGACAAAAACCCTTGAGAAATCATCTGTTCCCTGTTACTAATTGCTAAAAGATTTGAGTCCCATAAATCATTTATAGATAGATCAGCTTGAGTGAGTTGTTTTTCACTGAGTAAATATGGTAAAGGGAACTTGAGTATTAGACTTAAATACATTAAGTGAAAAAAAAAACCATATTAAGTGAGTCTATAATGAAGCCAATAAAGAAGGGATTTATTGTGGCTCCCAATGGAAAGCTGTTTTCCATGACAGTTGGGATGAGTGGGCACAAACTGGTTGGTTAGTACAAGACTAAACAGAACTATTGCTTGCCTGCATATGGGACATGGCACAGTATTTTTAAAAGAAAAAACTTCAGGTTTGGAGCAGATGGGTTCTTAATATTTTCTTTATCCCTGTTTCCCAGTTTGCCTACTATCATGGCAAAAGCTTGTAAAGAAACTGGGCAAAGAAAGAACCAAAATGATAAGAAAGTTTATAATGTTTTTTTGGTCTTCTAAATTGAAGTATAATTAACTCACAATATTATATTAATTTCAGGTGTACAACAGTGATTCATTATTTTTATAGATTATACTCCACTTAAAGTTATTACAAAATAATGGCTATGTTTCCTTGTCTGTAAAATATATCTTTATAGCTTATTTATTTTGTACATACTTTGTACCTCTTAATCTCCTACACTTATTTTGCCCTTATTCTCTCTCTTCATGGTAACCACTAATCTGTTCTCTGTATCTGTAAGTCTGCTTTTGTTTTGTTATAGATAATTGTTTTATTTTTTTAGATTCTTCATATAAGCGATACAGGATATTTCTTAGTTCTCTATCTGACTTATTTCATTAAACATAATACACTCTAGGTCCATCCACACTGTTGGAAAAAAAAAGATTTTTATTTTGAATGATACTGTTGATGAGGGGAGATATCCTATGCTAAGTGGGCCAATATGTGGCAGTTTTTAATATGAGCTCTGAACCTATGGGAAATTGTTTTTGAGAGGCCTGATTCTACTGCATCCTGTGGTAAGAGAGATAAATGAAGATTTCCAGGGTCTGAGACTTGATTCTTATCAGCAAAGCTATATCAGTATGATGTGGGAAACTTTCCATTAAAAAAACTTCCCATTTTGCAAAGTCAAATGTATGATTCCTTTTTTTTTTAACCCCTAGGAATGACTCTTGATAAGGGCAGCCATGATTTAATCTATGATCTTTAGAGTGTGGAGAGTGCAAAAATAGTAGAGCTTTGTAAAAATAGGTATCTTACATAACTTGTCTTTCTTTCTTAAAACAGATTTTGTTACCTAGGCACAAATTTGTACCCAAGATTAAAACTATTCCATAGGTGACTTTTATGACAACAGTATTGCTTTTTGAGTGAGGTCTTTTTGCAATTTATTGCATGTAATTTCCCTGAAGTGTCACCCTGTTAGAAGGGGCTTATATTGATTTAAATATTAAAGAATAGAGTTTTGAGGGAAGTTTTTCATGAACCCCAAACCACTTCTACATAAGAGAGATATATTTATACATTAAAAAACTGTCTTTTCTCAATTAATACTATATTCTAAGTGTTTTGCTTAAGTTCTCTTCATCTTTACAGCAATTCTTCTTGGTGATATTATCCCTACTTTCAGTTCAGTTCAGTTCAGTCACTCAGTCATGTCCAACTCTTTGCAGCCCCATGGACTGCAGCACGCCAGGCCTCCCTGTCCATCACCAACTCCCAGAGTTTACTCAAACTCATGTCCATTGAGTCAGTGATGCCATCCAACCATCTCATCCTCTGTCGTCCCCATCTCCTCCTGCCTTCAATCTTTCCCAGCATCAGGGTCCTTTCAAATGAGTCAGCTCTTCGCATCAGGTGGCCACTTAAAGTATTGGAGTTTCAGCTTCAACATCAGTCTTTCCAGTGAATATTCAGGCCTGATTTCCTTTAGGATGGACTGGTTGGATCTCCTTGTAGTCCAAGGGACTCTCAAGAGTCTTCTTCAACACCACAGTTCAAAAGCATCAATTCTTTGGTGCTCAGCTTTTTTTTATAATCCAACTCTCACATCCATACATAACTACTGGAAAAACCATAGCTTTGACTAGATGGATCTTTGTTGGCAAAGTAGTGTTTCTGCTTTTAATGTGCTGTCTAGGTTGGTTATAACTTTTCTTCCAAGGAGCAAGTGTCTTTTAATTTCGTGGCTGCAGTCACCATCTGCAGTGATTTTGGAACCCCCCAAAATAAAGTCAAACACTGTTTCCACTTTTTCCTTATTTATTAACCATGAGTAATGGGACTGGATGCCATGATCTTAGTTTTCTGAATGTTGATAGCTCAGTTGGTAAAGAATCCCTACTTTACAGATAATGAAACTGAAACTTAGAAAGTCTGTGTTGTGTACTCAAACTTCTTTTAGTGTTTCTTATCAGGGACACTGCTTCCCTTGTGACTAAGCTGGTAAAGAATCCACCTGCAATGTGGGAGACCTGGGTTCAACCCCTGTGTTGGGAAGATCCCCTGATGATCTTATATTAGTTTATTGCTACAATAAGAAATCACCACAGTTTCAGCCCTTAGATAACAACACATTGCCTTGTGGTTCTGGACGTCAGAATTCTAAAATGAGCAAGTCTTAGGGCATCAAGGTAGGGGCAGAAATGGTTCCTTCTGGAGATTTCAGGGAAGAGTTGACTCTTTGCCTCCTCCAGCATCTAGAGGCTAGCATCACTTGGCTTGTGATCACATCACTCCAGTCTCTTTCATCATCTTATGATCTTCTCTTCTGTAGTCAAATCTTCCTCTTCTTCCTTATAAAACCATTTGTGATTACACTGGGTCCAACTGGGTAATGCAGGATACTCCTATCTCAAGATCCTTAATCACATCTTCAAGGTCTCCTTTATCACTTGAGGTGACATATTCATAGGCTCTGGGGATTACCACATGAACATCTTTGGGATGGTCAGCCTACCACAGGTACTACTGACACTTTTGGTGAGACAGTAACTTTTGTGTGCACACTGAGGGATTTGACATTCTTGGAGCCCACTCATTCATCAAATGGCAGTGTAAATCTCCCCTCTGCCTCAGTAATTGTGACAACTTAGAACACCCTCATGTATTTCCAAATGCCCCCTTTCCCAGGGACATCAGTTCAGTTCAGTTCAGTTGCTCAGTCGTGTCCGACTCTTTGCGACCCCAGGAATCGCAGTACGCCAGGCCTCCCTGTCCATCACCAACTCCCGGAGTTCACCCAGACTTATGTCCATTGAGTCCGTGATGCCATCCAGCCATCTCATCCTCGGTCACCCCTTCTTCTCCTGCCCCCAACCCCTCCCAGCATTAGGGTCTTTTCCAATGAGTCAACTCTTCGCATAAGGTGGCCAAAGTCCTGGAGCTTCAGCTTTAGCATCATTCCTTCCAAAGAAATCCCAGGGTTGATCTCCTTCAGAATGGACTGGTTGGATCTCCTTGCAGTCCAAGGGACTCTCAAGAGTCTTCTCCAACACCACAGTTCAAAAGCATCACTTTAACATCACTTAATCCACAGTGACTTGAAAGGACAGTTATAAGTCAACTGTTTAGAGTTCTACATCCTCTTTCCTTTCCCTTCCACAGAATGCCTTTTATGCAAATAATTAGCATGTATTTCTTTACTTCTTAGGGAGGAAAAAAATTAGTCTAGCTGGTTCACTTATGTTAATAATCTAAATGCTTCATCTGCATGAAATTCACTCCTACTATATGAATTTTTCTGTTTTTCTAAGATCCTAGAAAAATTATTGGCAAGGACTACTTCTATCCTGCCCCCTTCTCCAGAAACCTATTTTGTATACCTTGCCTCAATCCATATACAAAAATTCTGTTCTTTGTACAAAAATATTTCATGAAGGGACTGTGAAGGTGTGAATTCTAGGCAGCTTGATATGCAAGGAAACAAATTAGTACATCATGAAGTGTCAGAATTGTTTTGATGAATATTAGTTTAAAGATTCTTTAGAGAAAATGCTGCTGCTGATGATAATTGTGACAATGAGCAGTGGACAAACATAAGAAACTAAATTTAAAACTTCCCTCACATGTCAGAAATTATGAAGAAAATTCCCATGATAAACTATTTCCAGCCTGTCATATTAAGGAATAATTCATGTTGCTGGATATTTTTTTTAATTCTGATTTGTTTTCAGAGTTCATTCAGATTCATATAAAGCCACAGTTCATAAACAAAATTACAGATATAAATTAAGTTAGGGGAAGGTGAAGTCGCTCAGTTGTGTCTGACTCTTTGCGACCCCGTGGACTGTAATGTACTAGGCTTCTCTGTCCATGGATTCTCCAGGCAAGAATACTGGAGTGGATTGCCATTTCCTTCTCCAGGGGATCTTCCCAACCGAGGGATTGAACCCGGGTCTCCCGCATTGGAGGCAGACGCTTTAACCTCTGAGCCACCAGGGAAGCTGGTATAAATTAAGATAACCATAGCTAAATATCTGAAGAAAGCTATAGGTAGAAATAAATGATATCTTACCAGTAAGATGAAACGTACTGACATCAGACAGCTTTTTATTACATTGGTCAAAATTTCTGTGTTTTAAGAGGTTCAAAGAAAAATAAGGATACTGTAGAGTTGTTGACTTTAATCTGTACTGTACAACACTTGCCACTTGGAGCTGACTTAAATATCTCTTCCATAGACTATTATGTGGCCGTTTACTTACCCGGTCATTTCTTTCATCTCCTTAACATTCAACATCCAGACCTGATCTGCCACAGTCTGTTTCTGACAGGTATGCCTGTAGTTTTCCCCTCATGAACGTGGTCTGTTTGGATTCATTTAAGTGTTAATATTTATATTTGGGGGAGTGGGAGTCTTTTATTTGCTGATCCACTTTTTTTTTTTTGGCCAGAAAACAGTGAAGTGATTGATATGCTACCTCATAGTCCTTTACAGTCACTATCAGGGTCTCTGGTCCTGGATTCGTGTTCTGGAAAGCTCTACAGGGCATTCCTCAACCAGTCATATTTATTGGAGTTCCTGTGGCACACCCGGCTGGACTGTGAGAGGATGGCCTTGCTTCACTGCGTGCTCTCATGTGGCCGAGACCCGCGACAACTGGAAGCCAAGGTGGGAGAATAGCTTAAGCTTAGAAATTTGCAAATGGACAACCCCAGATGTATACGTTTAGTGGTTGAAATGAACAGAAGTTAGGTTTATTCGGTGACAACTGAGGTTTATGTGTTTTCGTCCTGACTTGAAGGTTTTCTTCCCTTGTAGTCTCCTTTTTCATGCACGCAGACCTCATACTGGGAGGCATGTCTGTTCTTTTCACTGTTCTCTTTTCCATATTGTGATGAATATTAGCTCTATCAGTAACATTCCAAGGAAGTGCTCAGGAAAATAGAGAGTTTCCCAAATATCTACAAAATCAACCCCCCAAAATTAGAAAGTGGCAATAGGAACATATATATCAATAATTACTTTAAATGTAAGTCATTAAATGCTCCAATCAAAAGATACAGACTGGCTGAATGGATACAAAAACAAGACATATATATGCTGTCTACAAGAAATCCACTTCAGATCTAAAGACACATAAGACTGAAAGTGAGAGGTTGGAAAAATATATTTCATGCAAATGGGAAGGAGAAGAAAGCTGGAGTAGCAATCCTCATATCAGACAAAATAGACCTTAAAATAAAGAAGATTACAAGAGATAAGGAAGGACACTACATAATGATCAGGGGATCAATACAAGAAGACATAACAATTGTAAATATCTATGCACCCAACATAGGAGCACCTCAATACATAAGACAAACACTAACAGACATAAAGGGAGAAATTGACAGTAACACAATAATAGTAGGAGACTTTAACACCCCACTCACACCAATGGACAGACCATCAAAACAGAAAATTAACAAGGAAACACAAGCCTTAAATGATACATTAGATGAGATGGATCTCATTGATATCTTCAAGACATTCCATCCAAATGCAGTAGAATACACCTTTCTCTCAACTGCGCATGGAACATTCTCCAGGATAGACCACATCTTGGATCGCAAATCAAACCTCAGTAAATTTAAGAAAATTGAAATCTTATCAAGCATCTTCTCCAACCACATGCTATGAGACTGGATATCAATTACAAGAAAAAAACTGTAAGAAACACAAACACATGGAGATTAAACAGCACGTTTCTAAATAACCAACAGGTTACTGAAGAAATCAAAAGGGAAATAAAAAAATGTCCAGAAACAAATGACAATGAAAACACAACTCAAAACCTACAGAGTGAAGCAAAAACAGTCCTAAAAGGGAAGTTTATAGCAATACAACCCTACCCTAAGAAACAAGAAAAAATCAAATACCTAACATTACACCTAAAACAATTGGAAAAAGAAGAACAAAAAAACCCCCCAAAATTAGTAGAAGGAGAGAAATCATAAAGATCCAAGCAGACATAAATGAAACAGAAATGAAAGAAGCAATAGTAAAGATGAATAAAACTAACTGCTGGTTTTTTGAGATGATAAACAAAATTGACAAACCCTTAGCCAGACTCATCAAGAAAAAAGGAGAGAAGAATCAAATCAACAAAATTAGAAATGAAAAAGGAGAGGTTACAACAGACCAATGCAGAAATACAAAGGATTTTAAGAGACTATTATGAACAACTATATGGCAATTAAATAGATAACCTGGAAGAAATGGACAGATTCTTAGAAAAGTTCAATCTTCCAGGCCTGAACCAGGAAGAAATAGAAATTATGAACAACCCAGTTACAAGTACTGAAATTGAAGCTGTGATCAGAAGTCTCCCAAAAAACAAAAGCCCAGGACCAGATGGCTTCACAGAAGAATTCTGTCAAACATTTAGAGAAGAGCTAATGCCTATCCTTCTAAAACTCTTTCAAAAAATTGCAGAGGGGAGGGACCCTTCCAAATTCATCCTACAAGGCCACCATCACCCTGATACCAAAACCAGACAGACAACACACAAAAAGAAAACTACAGGCCAATATCACTGATGAACATAGATGCAAAAATCCTCAACAAAATTTTAGCAAACAGAATTCAGCAACACATCAAAAAACTCATACACCATGATCAACCTGGGTTTATTCCAGGGATGCAAGGATTCTTCAATATACAGAAATCAATTTGATAGACCATATTAACAAATTGAAAGATAAAAACCATATGATCATCTAAATAGATACAGAAAAAGCCTTTGACAAAATTCATCAGCCATTTGTCATTAAAACTCTTCAAAAAAGTTTGAGGAGTACATAGAAGGAAACTACTTCAACATAGTAAAGGCCATATGTGATAAGCCTACAGCAAACATTATTCTCAGTGGTGAAAAACTGAAAGCATTCTCCTTAAGATAGGAACAAGACAAGGGTGTCCACTTTCACCACTGTTATTCAGGATAGTTCTGGAAGTCCTAGCTACAGCAATCAGAGAAGAAAAAGAAATAAAAGGAATCCAGATCAGAAAAGCAGAAGGAAAGCTCTCACTGTTTGCAGATGACTTGATACTGTACATAGAAAACCCTAAAGATAGTATCAGAAAATTACTAGAGCTAATCAGTGGATTTAGCAAAGTTGCAGGATACAAAATCAATACACAGAAATCACTTGCATTTCTATATATTAACAATGAAAAATCAGAAAAAGAAATTAAGGAATCAATCCCATTCACCATTCCAACAAATGAATTAAATATCTGGGAATTAACTTACCTAAGGAGACAAAAGAACTGTACACAGAAAATTATAAGACACTAATGAAAGAAGTCAAAGGTGACATAAACAGATGGAGAGATACTCTGTTCCTGGGTAGGAAGAATCAATATTGTGAAAATGACTATGGCATTTTTAACAGAACTAGAACAAAAAATTTCACAATTCATATGGAAACACAAAAGACCCTGAACAGCCAAAGCAGTCTTGAGAAAGAAGAATGGTGCAGGTGGAATCAACCTTCCTGACTTCAGATTATACTATAAAGCTACAGTCATCAAGACAGTATGGTACTGACACAAAAACAGAAATATTAGACCAGTGAAACAAGATAGAAAACCCAGAGGTAAACCCATGCACCTATGGGAACCTTATTTTTGACAAAGGAGGCAAGAATATACAATGGGGAAAAGACAGTCTGTTCAACAAATAGTGCTGGGAAAACTGGACAGCTGCATGTAAAAGAATGAAGTTAAAACACTTCCTAACACTGTACACAAAGATAAACTCAAAATGGATGAAAGACCTAAACGTAAGACCAGAAACTATAAAACTCTTAGAGGAAAACATAGGCAGAACACTCAATGATATTAATCAAAGCAAGATCCTTTGTGACCCACCTTCTAGAATAACAGAAATAAAAACAAAAGTAAGCAAGTGGGACCTGTTAAACTTAAAGCTTTTGCACAGCAAAGGAAAGCACATAAGCAAGGTAAAAAGACAACCCTCAGAATGGGAGAAAATAATAGCAAATGAAATAACTGACAAAGGATTAATTTCCAAAATATGCAAGGAGCTCATACAACTCAATGCTAGAAAAACAAACAACTCAATCAAAAAGTGGGAAGAAAACCTAAACAGGCATTTCTCCAAAGAAGACATACAAATAACAAATACATGAAAAGATACTCAACATTGCTCATTATTAGAGAAATGCAAATCAAAACTATGAGATATCACCTAACACCAGTCAGAATGGTCTTCATCAAGAAGTCTACAAACAGTAAATGCTGGAGAGGGTGTGGAGAAAAGGGAACACTCTTGCACTGTTGGTGGGAATGTAAATTGATACAGCCACTATAGAAGATGGTATGGAGATTCTTTTAAAAACTAGGAATAAAACCACTACATGACCCAGCAATCCCACTCCTAGGCATATACCCTGAGGAAACCAAAATTGAAAGAGACACATGTATCCCGTTGTTCACTGCAGCACTATTTACAATTAGCTAGAACATGGAAGCAACCTAGATATCCATCGACAGATGAATGGATAAAGTTGTGGTACATCTACACAATGGAATATTACTCAGCCATAGGAAGGAATGCATTTGAATCAGTTCTAATGAGGTGGATGAACCTAGAACCTATTATACAGAGTGAAATGAGTCAGAAAGAGAAAGATAAATACCATATTCTAATGTATATATATGGAATCTAGAGAAATAGTACTGAAGAATTTATTTACAGGGCAAGAATGGAGAAACAGACATAGAGAATAGACTTATGGACATGGGGAGAGGGGAGGGGAAGAGAGGGTGAGATGTATGGAAAGAGTAACAAGGAAACATACTTCCATATGTAAAATAGATAGCCAACGGGAATTTGATGTATGGCTTAGGAAACGAAAACAGGGGCTCTGTGTCAGCCTGGAGGGGTGGAATAGGGAAGGAGGTTAAACGAAAAAGAAAAAAGAAAGAAAATAGTGCTTGGTCATCTGTGACATCTGCTGTAACCAGTCAGAAGTCCTCTGTCTGCTGCTCCTTTTCAGATGCACATTTTAAGATTTCTATATCATCTTGCATATTCTGTCACTTCGTTGCAATGTATTAGCTGTGGATTTGTGTTATGTATCTTCTTCAGGATGTAGGGTTCTGTTGCAAACTGGTCTAATGATTTTTCATTATGGAAAATTCTCCACCAATATGTCTTTGACTATTATCTCTCCTTCATTCTACCTCTGGTTTATTTCTGTAATCCTTATTAGCTGTATTTTGGAGCTTCTTGCTTTGTGTTCCTTGTCTCAATTTCTCTTTCATCTTTATACCAACTCTTTGTGTCTTTGAGCTGTATTTTGAGCATTTTATTTTTTCAGCTTTATCTTCTTTTTTTCAAATTGGAGTATAATTGCTTTACAGTGTTGTGTTAGTTCCTGCTGACAACAAAGTGAATCAGCTATGCATGTACTCACATCTTCTCCCTCAGGAACTTTCCTCCCACTTCCTATCCCAGACCTCTAGGTCATCACAGAGCACTGAGCTGAGCTCCCTGTGCTATACAGCAGCTTCCTACTAGCCAAGCACTCAGCTTTTACCTACCCGCTAGTATTCTTTTTGTATCCATATTTCACTTGTCTGGGGTAATATTTTATTAATATTTAAAGATTTAAATAGTATTTAAATATCTAGTTTTAAAATAATAGTTAAAT
This sequence comes from Aepyceros melampus, assembly GCA_006408695.1. NCBI lineage: Eukaryota > Metazoa > Chordata > Mammalia > Artiodactyla > Bovidae > Aepyceros > Aepyceros melampus. The sequence continues at coordinate 95,911 of SJXQ01010887.1, read as the reverse complement.
TTAATGTTTAATAACATTTAAATGAACATTTAAACATTATCAATGAATAATTAATGTAATATCACATATTTAAATATTATTAATAAATATTTAAACATTTAATTGTTCTAAGTAAGACAACTAGCATGAGTACGTTTGGAAATAAGAACAACTTATTGGCAGGATCAGAAATGTGAGCGGCTCCATGGCTAGTCAAACCTCATAGCATCAGTTCTAAGGTTCAGGAACAAAGAGTTTTGTTTCTGCAGCAGGATGTTATAGAGATTGATTGAGAGAATCGTAGTATAACAGGAATTATACAGTACTTTTGCCTGGAAAATCCCATGGATGGAGGAGCCTGGTAGGCTGCAGTCCATGGGGTCGCTGAGAGTCAGACACAACGGAGCAACTTCACTTTCACTTTTCACTTTCATGCATTGGAGAAGGAAATGGCATCCCACTCCAGTGTTCTTGCCTGGAGAATCCCAGGGACAGGGGAGCCTGGTGGGCTGCCGTCTCTGGGGTCGCACAGAGTCGGACATGACTGAAGCAACTTAGCAGCAGCAGCATACTGTCCTTGGGAAGACAGCATAGCCATGCTGACGATTAAATGGTGTGACTGCTGAAATTCAAACCCAGGTCTGCTGCCTCCAAGCTCAGTGGTTGAGTTTGGGTTTTCTCCTGTATCCATAGCTCTTCACCCCTTGATTTTGCTGTTATATATCCTACTCTAGCCCGAAGAGTTGGACACGACTGAGCGACTTCACCTTCACTTTTCACTTTCATGCATTTGCAGCAGCAGCAGCAAAAACAAACACTAGATTCAAGAAGACTTACTTGGATCCCTGCCAAGGGCGTTTATTAAAATGATGTATGAAAAGGACCTCATTTATAGTGCTGTTTTACCCACGCAGCTTTGGGTTATGTAGAAGTGAGTGTATTCCTAGGCAATTCTAAAATAGATATTACACTTTAAAAGATTCATACATTTCTTGTACTTCTTTGGTAGTGGGAGGGCACGGTTTAGATTTAAATATCAACGGAATTGTCTTCTTACTTTTTAAAGATTATTCAGTGGATTTCTGAGAACATCTCTGCCTGCCATTCATTTGACCTCATTCAGGAATTTATAATTGGTAGGTGTTTCTGATGGTTCATGTTAAATTGAATCTGTGATCCTTTTGCTTAAGGGAAAGCAGTAAATTGATAAGCCCTTGATATGACAAAATGTTGGATAGGAGTATTTTATTTTTAAACTTTATTGTAGTAGGCTGCTAATTAAACTTCATTCTCTTGTGGTTTTGCAAGAAGCTGTGACTCCTTGGAATTGATGAAATATAAGACATGTTCTTGATTCTATAACCTTGTTAGTGATTTTTTTTTCCCAGTAAAAACTAATGCTCAGCATTGTGTTGACTGGTTCTGTGTGAAGTGATATAATGTCATTTGGACAGATGTAAATGTCAAATAATTTTTAAAATTGTTTTCAATGTAAAAAGTAGAACCTGAACATTTTAATCAGCAGACAGAATCGTGATGATTAGCCTTTTGAGAATGAAGAATAAGGCAATGAAAACTTTTGTTGGTTTGCTTGTTTTGGTGAATTACAAAGTCTACTGCCTGTTCTTCATATTAAAACATGTCTCCCCCTCCCCAAACTTACTCAGCTTCTTCATATTGGAGCATTTATCCAGAGACAAGTAACATGGATAAACTTTTGCCGTATTCCTCACTGCTCACTTGGGATACAGTAAGTTAACACTTTGTATATTCCTTGTGTAATTAAAATTGATTTTCAGTTGTGGGTCAGTTGTAGGACGTCCTTGTCTCAGTAACCAAGGCCATGATTTCATTTCTATTTTGATTCATAAGAATCCGAAAATGAAAGTGAAAGTCACTCAGTCATGTCCGACTGTTTGTGGCCCCGTGGACTATACAGTTCTTGGAATTCTCCGGACCAGAATACTGGAGTGGGTAGCCATTCCCTTCTCCAGGGGACCTTCCCAACCCAGGGATTGAACCACATTGCAGGTGGATTCTTTACCAGCTGAGCCACAAGGGAAGCCCAGGAATACTGGAGTGTGTAGCCTACCCCTTCTCCAGCGGATCTTCCCAACCCAAGAATCAAACTGGGGTCTCCTGCATTGCAGGCAGATTCTTTACCAACTGAGCTATCAGGGAAGCCCCCATAAGGATCTGAATTGGGGATTTCTGGCAGAAGAAAGACAGTGAATTGTTACTGTTGGCGAAATGTATTTAACATAAAACTCTAGAATTGAAGGAGAAGATACAGTATATGTGTTACCCTTCCTACTACCAAGCAGAATGAAGCTTCTGTCATCTTCAAATGTTTCCGTTTTTAAAGATTTTTTATCAGTGGAAGTAGATGAAAATAAATCTTAGGATTTTATAAATGAGCAGTGGCTGGCCCACTGCTGTTACTCACAGCCATTCTATTTACTTAGTAGATTAGCACCTTCATAAACCGTCCCCCCAGCCTTAGGAAGAAAAGCTGTGATAACTCTAGAGTGTCAAGATCAGTTAAAGTCAGTAATCTTAAGCAAATTCACCCCATTCATTGTTTTCTTCCTGTTGGTCCAGACTCCCTTCCTTTTAGTTAGGAAGAAGTGTTACAGGACAAAACATTGTTCATTTTCTCTTGAATGTGGTTCAATAAACTGAACTTTGTTGGATCAGAAGTGAAAACCATGTACAGGCTGCCCCTGAAAAAGGTTCTCCCTCTCCTCCTTACATGTTTAGATGTTAGAACTACTGTGTGCTTACTCTTGAGGCAGAGGTTTGTATCAACAAGGCATTTAGAAAAATAAATTTATTTCAGGAGACACCGGAAAATAAATACTAGGATAAACTGTAACACTTCCCATTTTGTTTTAAAACTATCTAAATTTAATCATTTAAAAAGTCCTTTCAGATGTGTTTGATTTTTTATTTTTTGGGGGGTGGCCCTGTCATGCAGCATGTAGGATCCTAGTTCCCCCCACCAGGGATCAAAGCTGTGCACTGTGCAGTGGAAACATGGAGTCTTAACCACTAGGGAAGACTTAATCACTAGTCTTCCAGCCAGGGAAGTGCCATGTTTGATGAATTTCTAAATTTTTGACATACACAATGGAAGTGTTTTCCCAAAGGCCCTTTCCTCTTGTCTTTCACTGTTAGAGCTGTTAAACTTTCCTGCCTCGTTGTGAAGTTATAAGGGAAGATCTGAGCTTGTTTCTTCTCCAGGTCCTCACTGTTTGAAGAACAAGGGTTCTTCAGACGTGCAGACTCTGTGGTAAGGTGGCAGGAAGTTTGCAGGTTAACCTGCACCTCCACCCTGGCCAGAAGCAGGAAATGTACATTTCAGTTTCCTCCCTCACCACCAATGCTGGCTGTCACTATCCTGTGTTCCGGGTCTGGGAGACTAAACAGGACCTCTAGTTCCCAGGGTTGAGAATATGTTAGTTGGGATGTTGTGTGACTGTCACCCTGACAGACAGTTCTTCACATTTGTGTTTCTCCTTTTTTGTGGGGCAGAGGAACTTTGTGGACATATAGAGTGACATCAGGAAGTCTTACGAGAAATACGATATGAAAAATATGAAAAAACTCAGTTAAACCACTGCATAGAGCTTATTTTAGGGTTTACCACGTTGCTTTAAAGTTCTTGCGGTTACAGTATGTTACGTTAAAGGTCTCTCTTAGTTCTGAAATTCTGTGATCCTATGATTTGATTTTAGCATTCATATAAATCATTTACTTTTCTCTAATCTGTATATGCTCTTAATGCTATACCCTTAATAAATACTTGCCACAATAGAAAAATTTAATTCATACTTCTGTTACTACATACTTCTATTACTATATGGAAATAAATTATTTCTATAAATAGCTGAATTGGAATTTTTAAGATACTAGAAAATATTGTGCTCTTACACATAGATAATCCTGAATTATGCTTTGCAGACAATGAGGCCTGTTGTGCCTATTTTAAGATGCTATTTATAACCTAAAACTGTAGTGAAATTTCTGTTCCTGAATAGTGATAAGTGAAGCACATATACATTCTTTAAAAAGGCTTTCTCCTGTCAAGTGAAGATCTCAGTTGCTTGAATATTCTGAAAATTTATTTCTCCGTCCCTGTGATGCTATTTTTCTCAGGAATATTGTATGTCAATGAAACCCAGGACATTTGAGTTCTAAACAAATACCAGATTTTATTTCTATTTTCCCATATATCATCTACTTTTATTTTAGGAAATGAAAGAAGAATTGACTAGTTGAGAGATTAATAACAACAAGGAACCACTCTTTTCAAAATAAGTGGCAATTCTGGCAGTTTATCTTTTTGTTTAAATTTCTGTTGTAATGCTCATGAGTTAGAAGAATATTATTTTTGGATTTCCTGATATGAATTGCCTCTTGCACATTTGCCATAGTGATTGTGCTGTATAAACTCTTTATGGAGATCTCTTATTTCTGAAATTATGTTGGAGAATGAAGTGCAGAACAGTTTTCCACTGAAGTCAAAAAAGAATCCCATTAGTGAGATGGGAATCAACTATAATATATTTAAATGAAGGGGAAGAGGGAGAAAGGAGTAAAAAAATAAAAAATAAAGTGTCCACCTTATCATCATACTTGATGGTGCAAATGTAATTTGCTTCCTTTGTTCTTAAATGGAAATGTATAAATAATACATTATTCTATGTTTCTTCATAGTAGTCTTATTCTTTCCTTTAGTGATACTTTAGATACTGTCAACTATCATAATCGTAACTTTACAGAATATTTCCTTCCTGAGGTAAGAGATAGGCTGTGTTCACTAGTATTTATAAACCCCAAGGTTTATCTAAAGTAGAGGTTAGCAAACTGGGAGCTGCCCTCAGCTTCTGTGTGCACAGAAAACACTTCCTGAAGGCTCGGGCTGGTGGTAGTTGATACGTTCAGCAGTTGTGTGTGTTTCCCCCCTCCACAGGAAATTCCGGGAATAACCCTTGTGACAGAAGAGATTCCGTTGCCTCTTATGAAGGTAAGTGCGTACAGAGAGACAAAAGCCCAGGCCTGCAGGGCTTCCTTGCCGGCCTCCACAGTCACCTGCCCCAAACGTCATGGCGGTTCCAGAAGGGATTGTCAACTATCAGGGAGGGTGGGGTGGGGGTAAGGCTGGTTGTCTAGGCAGCCCTTCCTACGTGGTAGTCTCTAAGGAAGGTATCAGGGCAATTCTTAGGAGTGCTCTTTAAAGAGGGAGGTTTTCTGAAGACAGAATATGAAGCATGTAGAAGTCATACTTTCCACTGTGCTTGAAGCCAGTCCACGCTGGAGGAGGTCCTGTCAGTCTTCTCTAGAAGACCTGAGAGCTGTGCTTTTTTTTTTTTTCACTTCATTTACTTTGTCACCTCCTCAACACACACACAACACACACACACACACCACAGAATCTTAAAACCATTAAGTAACCTGGGCTGGGATTATCTAGTTTCCTTCTGGTTCTGAGAACGGGCTTTCTGCTTCTTAAGAGTGGCCTGTTCGGGCTGTCTCTGCGGTCTCAGAGCACCTTCTTCCTGCCCGCCAAGCGACAAGCGTTAGTGTCTCTCTACAGTCTGGTGGTTTCACAGGAGTTTCTAAGACAATGGGGAGGGTGGGGTAAGGTGGGTGAGTAGAAAAGAATGTGTATGTTGTTAAAAACTGGGGAGTATTTTAGCACAGTTTCCTTGAAGCTCCTTTGCTGTTTTTGGCACTGCTGCCTGTTAATTATAGCTTGCTGTGTGCTGGGAAATCTCAACTTTTGGCAGCAGGCAGCCAGTGTGCCTCTTGGTATTTACATTTGATTCTTTTGAATCCATGAAGAGCAGGCCAGGCCCAGGAAGCTGGGGGGAAGCTGTGGGCGTTTGAGGTCATGGTGATGCCCTGGGGGTGAGAGAGGGCCAACTGGGGCAAGTTCAGTGGTTCTTGGTTTTGGACTTCAAGCATCCTTTAAGTGGAGATGGATAATAGAGGTTTCTAGGCAGCAATGTGAGACAACTTTGAAGATCTACAAAAGCAGAAAAATGATGCAAAAGAAAGGTTTGAGTAATAGCTTAAAAGATTCTTATTAAGAACTTCCATCCTTTAATTTTATTGTTTTTGCTTTTACCACTAGTTCGACAAATCCAGAATGTGTTTAATGGACACACAATAAACCAGTGAAGGAACTTTTAGAAGAGAGCAACATCACCCACAGTTCTTTCGTTTCTAACATAACTGTCTATTTTCCCCATTTTCTCTTGGTCTTTGTCATAGGTGCGCATATTTTGCCTAGTAGTACTGGCCATCTAGTGATATTTAATAAAGATTATGAATTATAGTATATCATGCACATTTTCATGTTGGTACCTAAACTTCATAATTTTCATAATTATGATTTATAATGACTCCATAGGTTTCCACTGTGTTGGTGGTCTTAGTTTACTTAATCATTCTTCCATTTTGAGACATTTAGTTTGTCTCTAGCCCCCACTGAAAAAATTATTTTTGCTATTAAATGTAATTTGGCAGTGAATACTTTTATGTAGGTTTTTCTTGGGGTGTGTGTGTCTGTGTGTGTCTGTGCGTGTGCATGCGTGTGTTATTTATTTATTCCTCTAAGGTTAAATGCCCAGGAATATTACTGAGTGAAAGGCCATGACAATTTTTAGAGCCTTTGATTTTTATTGCCAAACTCATATTCAAAAAATGTTGTGATAATTTACAGTATTATAAGGGATTTATGAGTTTATCAGTTTTACTATAACCTTTGTATATTTTCATTTAAAAAATTAAGTATAAAACACTGATGGGAAGTTTCTCAAGAATTTTACCCATTGATTTATTCTAAGAATACAATTTGTCTTTGCTTGGGAACAAGCTAGCTTATTTTTGTACTCTCTAACTTTGTGTGTGCGTGTGTGTGTGTGCATAAAAAATTATTTTTTATGTAGTTCATTTATTTCCTTCTTTGTTATTCACTTTGCCTTTTCCTCCCTTTTTTCTCCTCTCCCCTAATTGTCTTTAGCATTTGGCTCTGCAGAGAGTTATTTCCCATTAACTGTTCCCAAACATGCTTGGGAGTTCTTGGGAGATGCTACATGTTTTCATATACGAGTCAGAAGTATTACATAAGAGAAGTTTGAGCTGTAGATCTCCTCACTGTCCTTTCCATGCAAACATGATCCATCAGGGAAGCCATAGGAATGCCGAGGGATTTTCCCTTGGACTCAGGAGAAGATGGTACTGGGTTTGGTTTGGCCAGCTCCTGCCCCTCTCCCCCACCCCCATAACTTACCGAATCTTTCAGTTCACAAGACACTTGGCCCTCACAGCTCTCATTTGTTTCCCCATCTCTGCTTGCATAATACCTCTCACTATAAGCAGCTGCCTTTGACCCACTTCTACCACGGGTCCCAGCCCAATTATATTGCAATGGATCTTGTTGTAGTAGCAATCCCCCCTACTCTTCCTCCCTCCCTGGCCCGTTATGTGACTATTCTTGCAGCTTCCCTGATAGGAGCTGGCTCTGAGCACCCTTAACCTGAATCACAGGTTACCTTTCGAAGGTGTGCTTGCTGCTGGATTTTCCATGAGGCCCAAGGGACCGCTGTCTGCTCTGAGCACACTTGCTTCCATTCTGCTAGTAAAATGAGTGCCCTGATAAGGAGTCTGGAAAAGGAAGGACAAAATGAAACTAGACGAGCACTTTCCTTCTGGTCTTCGTGCAAATAATTTTAGTGTGAAGTGGAGTACTTTATAAATGTTTAATATATGGACATTGAATTTAATTGGTTTATACTAGTTTATCATCTGAAAGACAAAAGGTTTCCTTTATAGAATGGTTTCCAAAAGAATTTTAAAAAATGAAACAAAAAGTATTTTAAAACAAGATCTGCACCTTAAAACCTTAAAAGGAATGTCATTGAAAATGGCCTTCCTAAGAATGATTTAATCCCTTCCACAGGAAGTCATGTAAGAATTAAAAAAAAAAAAAAAGAAACAATAGCTTACTTGAATATCAAGAATGGAGAAATGGCGTATTTTCATTAAAGTATTTTTAAGCCAGACGTCTTTAGTTTCATTTTATACAGCAAGGAAGGCTTTAATTTAACCATTTGTGTTGTGACTATTAACTCTTTGACCCAGAGACTCGGCAGGAGAAGGACTTCAAGCCCTTTCCCAGTTATGGCCACTCCAAGTGAGGGGGCTGCTGCAATGTCCATCAGGGGTCTGGATGCCCCTGAGCAATTGGAGAAAGAGTGGTTTTCACTTGATTATGCTTCTTCTCTTAAACACTTAAAAAGTGTTTAAAAAATACTGTTTTAATTGGGCAAAGCATGAACATAATTAAGCTTTTAGTGAGGCACAAAAGACACCTTTTTCCTTTACCCTTCCAGTGCAGATGGCCACCATCACTTGAAGAAAATGTTTCTTAGCAATTCACAGTGTTGAATTGTAACAACTTACAGTTTTCAAATGAGAATTGTTGCTTTGACAACAGTGTAGTATTACCAGAAATGTCAGTTGGTTACGTGTGAGATATTGACTTTCCAAAGTTTAGTTTGTACATATGCAATCTTGTGATAGAACTAGAAATATATCTTTCATCTTCTTCCATGATTCCTGGCACAGAGCTCCTAAAATCTTTGTGATTTCCTAAGTGATAAGAACTATAGGGAGATCTTTTGTTATAATGCTTAGTGCTTCAGTTCCTGAAATAGCTCCAGAGCACAAAGGTGAAAAGAAGTTCTTATTATTCCTAACAAGCCCCTTTCAGCCACACCTGAGTTTGTCAATGAAGTTACTTTTGGAAAGCACCTAAGGGTGGAGCTAGCTGCCAGTAGAACCGACCATGTGATTAGAGTGTTGGCCCTTTCAGCCCTCTACCAACACCACCTTCCAAGGCTAGAGTGGCTAGGGATGGAGTTCAGACCCTGATGGCCAATGGTTTAATCAACTGTGCCTGTGTGATGGAGCCTTCATAAAGAACCCTAGTTGAAAGGTTTCAGAGATTTAATGGGTTGGATGAATATATGGAGGTGCAGGGGTCGGGGTGGTGCACCCAAAGAGGACATGGAAGCTCATTGCCCGTTCCTGCCCTACGCATCTCTTCAGTCTGGCTATTACTGAGTTGTATCCATTTATAATCAACTGGCATATAGGAAGTAAACTGTACTCCTGAGTTCAGAACCACTGTAACATATTATAGAACCCGTGAAGGGGGCGCTGGGAACCTCGGATTGATAGGCAGTTGGTCAGAATCACAGGCAGCAACCTGGACTTGAGATTAGCATTTGAAAAGGGGGCAGCCTTGTGGGACTGGGTCCTCAACCTGTGGGGTCTGAGACTGTCTCCCGATAATTGTAGGACACCTTGCTGGCACTGGAGAATTGATGAATGTGGAGGAGGAAACCCACACATTTGGTGACCAGAAGTGAAGAATTTTGTCAATAGACCGTTGGAAATAAAAAACACAAGTTATTCCTATATAGTGTATTTTAGAGGCAGAGAATTATGGCAAGTTCAATTAAGATTGTAGAAACATAATTTTATAATGGTCCAAAGAAACACTACTTGTTAGAGATAGCACACCAGGCTGGAAAATTTATTCCTGTCATTATCTGTAGAGATGGAAGTACCTTTAGTTTACTTCCCAGATATTGAAATTGAGGAACAGACCTGATCAAGGATTCCTGTTTTTCTTTCTCTTCTGCCAGTCATTCGACTGTGCTGCTTTTGTTCATAGTTTGGTTGAGAACATAATGTTTCATTCTTAAGGTGGAGAGTAGAAACCTATCTTAACATGGGCTTTCTCAAGATACATGCTGATCGTGAGATGTAATAGTTTAGAGCCATATTTAGGAAATTACATTAAAAATTACATCCCATTAAAAATGAGTACTACCCAGCTGGGAAGAGAAGAGAGAGATTTTTACTAAATGTTGAGAAGAAGGAGATAGTCCATTTGTAAATAGGAGAATTTGCACATACAACATGCGGTCTTCCTAGCAGGAAGCCTCAGGAGTTAAAGTCACTGTCCTTGTATGGATGGCCCTGTTTAGAGCATCTTACTTAGTATGATACCTTGCTAGCTTTATGGACACATAGATGTTTCTATTTTATTCTGTTTGTACTGGAGGTAGAGGGCCACTGTATTTCTCTGGGCTGCAAGTAAAAGCTGATACTGAGATAGTATCCACTGAAGAGACAAGTTTGATGCTTTACCTCTACTAGTTGAACCCTGGCATGAAGGATAAAGTTGGCTTCCTCTTCTGTAAAAGAAGATGCTGGTTAATCGGCAGATGTAGGGTCAAAGCCAGGGGGCCTTTAAGAAATGCTAAGTCGCTTCAGTCGTGTCCAACTCTGTGCGACCCCATAGACGGCAGCCCACCAGGCTCCCCCGTCCCTGGGATTCTCCAGGCAAGAACACTGGAGTGGGTTGCCATTTCCTTCTCCAATGCATGAAAGTGAAAAGTGAAAGGGAAGTCACTCAGTCGTGTCTGACTCTTAGCGACCCCAGAACTGCAGCCCACCAGGCTTCTCCATCCATGGGGTTTTCCAGGCAGGAGTACTGGAGTGGAGTGCCATTGCCTTCTCCGTTTAAGAAATGAGAGGCAGATATTTTTTTCCTGGCAGTAATTTGCAGATGAGCCAGTAAGTACCACAGTGCCTTTTTTTTTTTTTCCCCCCTTTCTTGGTACTTCTTTTTTAAAGAGAAAAAAAATCAAATTTATTTCCCACATAAGTGGAAAACAGTCTTTTAATATAACTAACCCTTTAGTCCTTTTTTTCAATTAATATTAGTTGTGGTGGGCTACATTTGGTAATTATTTCATGTCATCCTAAAAGTCAAATTAACATTATTTCTCAAGAAGAGACTTGAAATAATTCTCCTTTCCTTTAAAATCAAAATGTAAAACTGTTCCTTGTATAGGGAAATGCTCCTGGGTCATTCCTTAAGGATCTGATTGCTTCTAACACCAGAGTCTTCCAGAAGTAGCCAAACTCATGGGTATTTTCTTATAAAGCATTTTTGTGTATTTGAAAGCATTAAAAGCTCTTTTCAAGAAGCTGGCAATGTGCTTCTTAGATTGTTGTGGCTTTTCCTCTCCTGTTGTCCGTGATGAATATGGTGCTCAGTACTCAGCTAGTGCCATAAATGCTGGCTGACAGAGGAGTGTCTTTCTGTGCTCCCAGGCTGGCTGGTAGGGTGTGATTATGTAGCTCCCACGCCCTCTTCCCCCCATACTCTGTAATGACAGCTAGCATTTTACCTTGGTGCTTCTTTTACTCTGGGCCAAGGAATGTGCTGGTGTTACTTTGGCATTTGAAGATTCTTTGAAGGTTAGATTGAACCTCCTCTCTAACCCTATGACCTGTTACGTCACAACACAATTGCGAGTCTTCAGGCAGGTGGTTCTTCATCAGCCTTTAAGCCAGAGATGTAGATGAAAACCTTCAAGAGTGGGTAAGAGACTGGCATGACCTGGATGTGCTCAAGCATGTTCTCAGCCCAGACTGAACAGTAGACATGCCTGGGGATGTCTAAAACTCATGAGGCCCAGGTCACAGCCCACACCAGCAGGAGTCTAGGGAATGGGACCCAGGTGGTTACTGAGGTTGGCAGTCATACCCCAGGGGCAGATATCTTCACTGCAGAAATCGAAGTGCCATGGGTTGTTTTCTCTACTTTTTCTAAAGCTCTGTCTATGGTCTGAATCTTTGCTCATTTCCTAGGAGCTGCACCTGGAACATCCTCTCTTCCCTTTTCACTTATGTATCCATTTTCATCTTCTGGCTCTTATCTATTTCCAAGACTTCCAAATGGGCTTCCCTGGTAGCTCAGCTGGTAAAGAATTCACCTGCAGTTCAGGAGACCCCAGTTTGATTCCTGGGTTGGGAAGATCCCCTGGAGAAGGGATAGGCTACCCACTCCAGTATTCTTGGGCTTCCCTGGTGGCTCAGATGGTAAAGAATCTGCCTACAATATGGGAGACCTGGGTTCAATCCGTGGGCTGGGAAGATCCCCTGGAGGAGGGCATGGCAACCCACTCCAGTATTCTAGCCTGGAGAATTCCATGGATAGAGGAGCCTGGCAGGCTACAGTCCATGGGATCGCAAAGAGTTGGATATGACTGAGTGACTAAGCACAGACTTCCAAATAGACCTCCCAATTTATAATGGTCTTTGTGAATTTTCATAGCTTAAAAAATTGCCTCCTTATCTAGTAGATACCAAGTAGTGACATATGCCATTAACTATTTGCCCTCTCTCAATAACTGTATCATAACATCCAGCCCAGTGACCTCCTTCAATGACTTACCCATATTAAATAGACCTACAAATATTAAAGTATTTCTGGGGCTGTTGGCTACCCTTATTTAAATGCAAGTTATTATTTTAAAACTTAATGTTTCCTTCTACCTCAGTAGTTTTAAACTGTGGATTCCTTTGAAACGGAAATAAACTGTAGACCTTCATCCCAGAAGAGTGCTCATAAGAACACATACTCTGTTTTACATACAATCATTAGACTCAGGACTGCCTCTGAAGCGTGTCCCTGATTTGTTTTATCTGCTTATTCTCAACTACGACAAGGTTATGAGGAAAGGGACTTTTTTAATGGGGTGAGGGTGAGAGGAGGAAGGTCGTTTGGGAGCCGCAGTGTGCGTATGAAAATAGGGTCTTCTGACAGCAGGATGCCTTTGGCCTGAGGGGAAGAGGGACTTGCACAGGTAGGACGTCATCCTTCCTTCCTCCCCTGTCTCATCCTGGGCCAGGTGGAGTGGACCGAGCAGTGGGGTTCCAATGCAAAGCAGGCCGAACTAAATGCAGAACTGACCACTAGATGGCGCCACAGCACCAGTTAACTTGCTGACTTTGGACACTCGTTGCCTAAACTCAGATGTAGAATAGCTGCAGCAAGAAAAGCTGCAGCGACTTCCTGTCAGGATCCTAATTCTGTCAGGTGTCTACAGGGTTTGCTTTCAATATAAGGGAGACAACATGGTGGACAAAGATGTATCCACTATCAATGTATGGACAAGCAAAGAAAAGATAAGAGAGACCGGTCAGGTGTAGAGTGGGGCCTGACTCCAGGTTTCCGATTTCCTCTGGAAATAAAAATTTCTTGGACATAGCTCTTCCTGTCTCTGTGAAAATGGGTGTTGGCTGGACAGGCCTTTCAAGCTTCTAAAATAGCAAGTTCGTTTTGTTATGTAACTCACTTTCCTGATACCGGTATCCATTTTAAGCCACTTGTGACTGTACTTTCAATAAGAATTTGGGTGATGTGCTATTACTTAACAAAGGGCATTTTTCTTGATGAGGCGTTGTTTTTTAACTTCTCTTTTTTTTCCCTTGTAATACAGCCAAGTCTGTTCCCGCCATAGGCATTAAGCTCACTTTGTTTCCTGGCCACACATTGCACCCTTGATCCCAGTCAAATCTTTTATAAATGCATATATTTTGGCAAGATAATAGGTATCATGAATCTGTCTTCATTAATTTGCAAAAACAATTTTTTTGTCAGGATCTCCTTTAACGAATTAAAAATATATTACTATAGCATTTTATTTTAAAATGACATAATGAATATTTTTTGCTTTGGGCTAGTACAGTGATATCAATATGTCAAAAACCTAGAGGGGGATGGTTGCCAGCTAATTCCCTTTTGAAGTAGTTGACAGCTGAGTGTGAAAGGAGTTCTCTTCACCTTTCTGATTCTTGAGTTTTGAAAAAGACCCTTTGGCAGTAAATAAACTTAACTGGAAAGTAAACCTATGCTTCCATGTGCTCCAAATCTTGTGACCATTCTGTCACTGAACAGGATATTGTTGATATAACCTGAGTCAGAATGGGTCTCTGGGGAGGAAATGACTTGATGTGTTCAAAGCAGGCTTCCCTGCTCAGCCTTCACCCAGGGGGAGTCACACTGGCTTAGGGAAGTGAGCAGCTCTCTCTCTGTGTAAAAGGGGCTCGAAAAGAAAGGGAGGGAGGCAAGCCTCTTTGAGTCTGTTTTAGAATTCCTGTCGGGACAAGACTGCCATCCCTTGTGGGAAGTATATGGTCAGAAATGCTGCCTCATGAGAGCTTTGCAGGAAGGCCTGCACGGGCCGTGCTGTGTAGTTCAGGCCACAGGACCTGCTTCTGGAGCCCACTGATGTTTTTGTCTCTTACAGGTGCATAGCTTTAAAGGCTACTGGGAAAAACTGAACTCCAACCTGGAATATGTGAAGTACTCCAAGCCACACTTACACTATAACAACAGCGTGGTCAGGAGAGAGTGGCACAACCTGATCTCAGAAGAGGTATGAGTGGGTTCCTGAAAGGAGAGCAAGAAGCCCAGCAGATTAGGTTTGGTGAGGCCCTTAGGTCATAAAGCTGGCTTAGGCCCGGCACTCGCCTCTGTTGCCAGGCACTGTTCATTAGTGCTGCTGAGCCCCAGTAGGCAGAGCAAGGTGTTCTGTGATCTCTTTCTCTTCAAGAGGAAATTGAAGTGCAAAGAGGTTAAGGGACACACACAACACATTCATAGTAGAAGTGGGATTCACATTCGAGTCTCAGGTGTGTTCTTGCATTACTTACATAGTTAAAAAGTGATTTAAAAAATCTATACATTCCCAAATTTGTGGTTGCTAGGAGTTAGGGAGGGCTTCCCCGATGGCTTAGTGGTAAAGAATCCACCTGCCAGTGCAGGAGACGTGGGTTTGATCCCTTGATGGGAAAGATCCCCTGGAGGAGGAAATGGCAACCCACTCCAGTATTTTTGCCTGGGAAGTCCCATAGACAGAGGAGCCTGGCTGGCCACAGTCCACGGAGTGACAAAGAGTCGGACACGACTGATCAACTGAGCACAGACAGACGGGTTAGGAATGGTTGAAAGCAAACGAGTGAATATGACTCCGATAAAGGTAACACAAGGGAGATCTTGCGGGTGATGGAGCAGTTCTGCACCTGGATTATGGTTGTGCATTGTCATATGTGAATCTGTACATGTGATCAAATGACAGAACTGTATGCTCGCTGATGTGGGTGTTGCACTATTGTTGTTTATATAAGATATGAACACCGGGAGACTGGGTGAAGAGCATGTGAGCTCTCTCTGCAGCATTGTTGGATATAGTTGTAGTGTCATTGTATTGATATATAAAATATAGTTGGACTTGCAGGTCCCTGAAAACTTGTAATAGTTTCAGAATAAAAGTTTTTTAAGCCAGTTTTTTAAGAATCTAGGTGTTGTGATTACCTTGAAAGAAAGTCTTTTTTCTGAACTCTTAACTATACTGTATTATGACCTTAGTGTGAAAAATGTCACCCACAAAACCTTCACCTTCCATACCTCTGATGTATTTTCACTCCTAGAAAACAGGAAAAAGAAGGTCTACGGTGTATGTGAGAAATATTCTTGATAATGCAATAAAGTAAGTAAAATGAAGGATTATTATAGCTCTAAGATGGCTATCTTTTATAATTACTTTGCTGGCTGCCTTTCAGGGAAGTAACTTTTTACTTTTGTTGTATTCTCAATGAGAGGGTGCTGTCAGCAGCCACCCGAGCCCTGTTTTGGAGATTGGAGCTAGTTTCTTGTGGGAAAAGTTTGTATGTTAAACCTTTTAGATTTGTGTCCGGGGATGGATGACTCAGAAGGAATAAGTAGTAATGAAAGCTCTTATTAACAGAGCACTTTAGAGGGGTACAAGTAGTGGGTTGATTTTAAGTAAGTTAGTCGGCTGGTGAACCTGCTCTTATTTTGAAAGCATGTTTTCTGAGTAGATGAGTCATCTCGGAGTGCTACAAGCATAGGCCCCATTCCAACCCCTGTTCTATTTTCTGTTCCCATTATTTCCAATAACTGAGAGCTGCAATTGTTCTAAATTACCGTCATTGTTCGCACTAAAGAGTTTTGAGATTTTATAATTGCTTAATGTGGCTTTTGCCAAGTTGATTAAAGTTTTTGAGGTTTTCAGCAGCCTGGGAACAGTTTCTGCAGTGGTTTTATGGGTTTTTAAACGATAATATCTTTGTATGGTATTGTGGGTTTTTCTTTTTTCTTTTTTTTATTAATGTTTCCTGTGTGCATAACATTGGCTAATTTTTCTTGTAGGGTGATTTCTAACCTAGAAGCAAAGAATTTGGGTAAGAAAAGACCTGTAATAAAGCCTTCTGGATTTCAGTCAGTTGTTTGTTTGTAACACCATTCTTCCTCCCACTATGAGTTGGCAGGGAAATCACTTCCACTAGCTCAGTGAAGTCAACACCCTTTACTATCTTCCTGTCAGAGCGACTCCCAGTTTCTTCCATGTCTCTCTTGGCACCAAGTCCTTTGGGAACAGCTGCTGAATGTGCTTTTGCTGTAGGACTTCCTGACTGTAGGTTTTCCTCCTATTTCCCTGCAGAACTGATCTAATTAACATGCTTGCTGGCTGTACTTTTGTCCAGCTATCTATCTGTGGGACTCTTTCACACCTCTTAAAAGTCAGCCTCGCCCCCCCTTTTTTAAGCTGTTATTTTTATGCTGTTTTATGGGCTTGGATGTTTAGTTATATGCTGGGTGACTCTAATGGAAATTATTTTATACAGTGCTTTGCTGCACATCCTGCAGCTGTGCACACAGCCCACGTGAGCAGTGAAGTCACTGAGCAGCCCTGGTCGTCCCGGCCTGAAGCCAGGGCTCTGCCACCAACCCCAGGCAGGGGCAGTCAGCCAGGGGGGTGCGCATGCTTGCAGGCTCCCCTTCTTGCATCACTCGGGGATTTGTAGTATGGGAAGTGTGACTGATCTGGCTGAGGTTTCTGTGTCCTCTGCTCCCAAGTCTGGTTAGAGCTCCTTCTGCTCCTGTACTTCAGGGCCATTTGTATCTGTTACTAGTCATTCTCTCTTGATGTACTTTAGAGAACTCGCTGCTTCCTCTCACATTCTTTGTTTGTGCTAGTTTCCTAGGAAGAAAGTCACTGTCAGAAGAGAACATTCTTTGTGAAATGCGGAACAACCATGAAAACTGCTGGGCTCTAGTTTTGAATTTTTCATCATGGAGGTTGTGCAGGATCCAGTTAGGATTTCTCCCAAGGGGTCAAGAAGCATCTGTGCCCTCCTGAAAGGAGTCCTCAGCTCCCTAACCAGGGCAGTTCCGCCTCTTGACCAGCACTGTGACTCAGGTTCTGGCAGAGGACGATGGGGCATGAAGGTGCTCTAGGAGATCTTCCTAGAGACAGCGTTTGCCTGCCCCTTCCGTCTTGCTGGCACAGTGCAAATCATGGTGGAGAAAGTGCCATTTGGTTTAACCTTACACACCATCTCAGTCTAACTACATTTTCAGTCCAGTAACTTGTGCCAGTTATTATTTGCCGCAGTGATTGACTGTGGTGACTGGTCCCCTCACCTCAGTAATTCTATAACCTACAAGTTGGAGTCAGAAAGAAGGGAGTCACATGATCCTTCCACTCAGTCCCTGTTCGTGGGTTTGCCACTTCTTAGGTTTAAGAGAGGACCTGAGTTGTTTAGTCTCCTGTGAAGCAGAGGATCTCAGGACAAGTCTCCACATTGAAGAGGAATTGAAGCCAGAGGGCATTGGTGTTGGGAGTGTGTTCCTGTGTTCTCTCTCTCTTTCAGTCTGTGCCTCTCTCTGGTTCACAGTGCTCCCTGCATATCACCTGAGTGATAAGTTGCAGTGTTAGGACAAGGTCACACTGAAAGAAAAGTTTTCATCCCATCAGGAAAGTGTTATATTTTCCCAATGACTCAGAGAAGGGAAGCCCAGACTGAGGCCTCTTCCTTCTGGTCATTTCCTAAAAACCACCCTGCTTGACTATCGCTCTGTTTAATTTCAGAGCCAAGATTAACACCCCTCTTCCAGGAGGAAGACAACCACCAGCAGCTGCTTATCGGGCTGGTAAGTGGGACGTTTGGTGCTGGCAAACTGTGAGCTCCAAGGAAAAGGGAGAGGGCTAGATTGTATTTCTCATTCTGATCTTGTTTTTCATCCATTCTGTCAACACATGGTTGTTGCCATCCACCCACTGTAGGCCCTGTGTGTTCACTAGTAAGGAACGCATATATAATTTCTGCCCTCTTGGTATTTGTAGTCTTGTGAGAGAAACACAAATTAATCAGTCACCCCAATAAATGTATAATTATAAAGCATCATAAAGAAATGTATAGCACTGAGAGTATTTAAAATAGGAAAGACCAGCATCTCTGTGGCCTTTGTATTTGGGTTTAAAATACAAAGGAATAAAGTATTCTTTCTCAAGAGGTCTTACTGCTAGGAAGACCAAAGATGTAAATCAAAATAAATTAATTGAAGAGCAGAATTGGCAAAATCTTAAAATTCAAAATCTTAAAAAAAAAAAACAAACAACTAGTTAAACAGCTAAATCTGAAAAACATCTTTAACTGAAAAGCTAGTTTTTAAAAAATTTAATATTTGTAATGCTGTATCTATTAGATAAGGCTAAAATATGAGAAAAATATGTGTAAATACATGGCCATACACTTAAAAAATTCTAGTTAAACAATGTTTCCTTGGCAAATAGAAATTACAAACTTGAGCCAAGGAGAAATAGAAAACCTGAAAGTATAATAACCATAAATAATTTGGAAAAAATGTCAAAGATTAGCTCTAAAAAAGGCCCCAAGTTATCTAATGAGTTAGTTCTTTCAAACTTTTAAAGACCAGATTATTCTCATATTATGTAAGTATTTTTGAAGAAAGATGGGAAGCTTTTTACTCACTTTAAAAAGCATGATCTTTAAACCAGAATCTGGCAATGACCACTTGTACTTGTGAATATAGATACCACAGGCTTAATTAAAATACCTTCCAATACTCTGTTTGAAAATACAACTTGGCCATGTGGGCTTATTTCCAGGAAGGCTTAATATTAGAAAATATATTAATGTAGTTCATCATATCACTGAGTCTAAGAGGCAAAAATGATTCTATGGGTGTTAAAAGTTGATGAAAGTATAATTCCACTCTTGGAATTTTAAACAAAATTTAGTCTAAAACTAGTAGCCAAAATCCTTCTTAATCTCACTTTGGAGGCATTCATATTAAAATCAGAAAGAAGCTGAGTATACTTGCTGTTTTCACTAAAATTTTACATTATTCTAAAAATTCTAGCCAATGAAAGAAGAAACAAGAGTAAAAGAAGGTAGTATAATTGTCTAATGAAACAACACAATAATCAACTGGGAAAATGGAAAATAATAAAATTAAAGAAACAAAGAATAAAAATAATAATGTAAGTTAGTAAGCTGACAACACTATATTTATTTTCATTTTATTAGAATTAATCAGTTAGAAAAGATAATGAAAAACAGTATATAATTTCCAAATCCTTAGCATCTAGCTTTAATGGAATTACAAACAAAAAGCCAATTAAATTTCTTTGACAATTGACTAAGTGACTCACTTAACAAAATAAGGAAGAGTGGGACCGACATTACGAGATATCTAAATGTGTTTTTGATCTGCAATAACTGGAAAAATATGGCACTAACACAAAGGACTTCCCTGGTGGCTCAGAGGTTAAAGCATCTGCCTCCAATGCGGGAGACCCGGGTTCAATCCTTGGGTCGGGAAGATCCCCTGGAGAAGGAAATGGCAACCCACTCCAGTATTCTTGCTTGGAGAATCTCATGGACTGAGGAGCCTGGTGGGCTGCAGTCCATGGGGTCACAAAGAGTCGGACACGACTGAGTGACTTTACTTACTAACACAAAGATAGGAAATTCTGACTAAATTTTGGATATTTGGTGAATGATAAATTAAATATTTAAAAATCAATGTGAAAAGAAATAATTTTTAGTTAGTTGATCAATCAGTGGTTGACTACCTTGAAAAGTCAATTAAATTAGATTTTTCCCACCCCAAATACCACTTTATACCATAGAAATATCAGATTAATACATTTAATATAAAAATTAGTATAATGTATATATTATTTAAATGAAATTAATATATAAATATAAAAAACAAAGAATTTGAATAAAATAAGTAGACAGTTAAATAATACTGAGAAAGCTTTTCAAGTGTAGTATTGAATGTAAACATATTGGAGAAGATTGATTGAAATCTTGAAACAGAACAACAAAAAGGCAAGCAATAATATTTAGAAAAAAATATTTGCCACATAATGTGATAAAAAGATAACATTTGGCATATAAATAAAGCATATAAACAGTAAGAGAACAACATACCAAAAGGGAAATGGACAAAAACTGTTACCAATGAATTTTCAAAAGTTAATTTAGGCTGAAAATATCTCGAGTTGGGGCAGAGAAAGAAAAACAATACTTTACATTGCTATAACCAGATGACAAACAGAATAACTATTTTTTTTTGTTTTTGCCTATCAAATTGACAAAAATTAAAAATTATATTAGGAAGGGTCAGAGTATGGGGGATGTGACAGTCTCATGCAATGGAATTTGAAATTAGTATTAATTAATATAACCTCAGTAGAAGGCATTTCAGCAGTGTCTCTGTAAGTCTAAGTACAGGACCCAAGAAATTCCATTTCTAGGAATTTAGCCTGATAAAGTAATCAAGGATATGACAAACAACCCTTGTATACAGATTTTTTGGTGGTATTATTAATAGTAATAAATATTCCATATGTATAAGAAGAGAATAAATAGTTCAATTATAGTATTTTTTCATAAAATTGGAGACTGTACAATTACAACTAGTGTGATAAATAATATTTAATTAAAGACTATTAAATAAAAAAGCAGATTGTAAAATATTAGAATGACTATACACACTGGAAAAAAGGAAAGTAAAAAACCAAAATGTTAATGTAAATTGTAGGATAATGAGCAATGTAAGCTTTCATCTATATGATTATTACAGAAAAATTAAAATGACAAGAATATGCATCATATTTTATCCAGAAAAAAATAATGTTTTTTTAAAAAGCTTAATCATTTAATACATGCAGGAGACTGAAATAATATACCACTCTGTCTTGGCCCAGGATGCCATGGGCTTAGTTTTCCCAGGGTGTCTGTTGTAAATCTGCTTAGGTATTAATAGAAGATACATACATACATACATGTGTGTGTGTTGTCAGTTGTACAAAATTCCCGTGGTGTTTATTGGTACAAAGATTTCTCTAGCCAAGAGGGTCTGTTGATGAGCAAGATATTTAGACAAAAGAGACAAGAAAACAAAGAAGGGGAGAGAAAAACGAAAAGCTGGAAATGCTACACTAATTGGGGAGCCCCAGGGATGGTCCTAACAGTGCGGCATAGAAACAAGCCCATTTGGAGACACTAGAATAAATTTTTCCATACCTTTGCATGCTGCGAACTTGAACTTCGTGGAATTGTTTTAGCCATTGAGCAGAGGGAGATACCTGGGGCATTTCCTTTTTATTCCAGCCTCTGTCTTTCCAAACATCCAAACCCTGTTCCTTCCCATTAGCATAGACTTTCCATGTTTAGAGTTGCTCCTGTTAGTTCTCCAGAGCCAGGAGCATAGACTTCAATCCTTTGGTAGATCCCAAAGCTTTTGACTGCTGAGCCTAGTGAATTCCACTGGCTAACCTCCACTGGCTACTTTTCTTAATAGGACTGGCAGTCTGACTCTCAGCTGCTCACTGGGCTTTGGGTGTATCATAAGTCATTCCTCTTGAGGAAAATGGTAGTGCTGCCTGATTTATGCCCATGAAAGGAACATCATGGATTATACATTTCTGCTAGTGGGATCTTCAGGTCCAGTATTTTTCATATTGATAAGGAATGTTAAATGAATTCAAACCAGTTGCAGGTGTGAGTGAGTAGGTTGTGACTTATCTACATTCTGTTTTCAGATGGTGTCTGAACTAAGAGATCATCTTTTGAGACATCTACAGGGTGTAGAAAAGAAAAAAATTGAACAGATGGTTCTGGACTACGTTTCAAAACTGGTTGGTTTTGCTTTATCTTCTCTACCCGTGCACCCCTCCCCCAACCCATCTCCTTGGTCCCTGGTTTCCATATGTGGTTCAGTATGTTTTTCATATTAGGATTTTGGATTCTCCTGTCCTCAAACCTGTATATATGATGCTGTAGATTGAAGAAAGGGGAAAACGAACCAAAACACAAGGAGAACAGGCCTTGGAAGTGGTTTATTTTTCCCTTCCAGTAGTGGTTATATATGCTTATGGAACAGGGCATATATGTGTTTACATATGCATGGAACATTGATGAATTCAGCATGGGTGCCAAATGTTCATGCCATCTTGGCATTTTGCAGCTCCCTATTAAACTGTAGGTAGTAATTTCTGTACATGGAGGTTTATGCAAACGTGAGAGAACTTGAACTTCAACTCTTAATTAGCTCCAACAGCCCAATTAGGCGAGATTCCAGCTCAGTTATATAAATACTACCACGTTAGAATCTGCAAGTGAGAGTGGCAGCTCATTCACCAGGTAGACACTCATTGAAATTGTGTGATCGAACTTAATAACACTGGTCCTTGTGTAAACAAAAGTGATGAGGCTGGACTGAAATTTGAGCCTGTCTTGGTATCTTTCAAAATGCGTACGGAACTGAGGCCTGACCCTACTTAGAATCTAGAAATAATATGATAGATAAAATTTTTTTTAGTATTTAAATATAAAGACAGAGAAAAAAAAAACCTCCAATACTCCATTTCTCTAGTTTGGATAGGACTAGTGTGTAAATATGAACAAATATTTTTGTATTGAACTCCAGAAGATTCAGTTTATTGGATATGGCCCTGATTTAATTTCATGTTCAATTTTTATAGTTTTCCCCTTTTATTGCAGTCACTGGTATCTGTTTTTAAATGATATATTTGAATTTTTACAGCAAAGTTTGACTTTTATAAAAAAGTTTTTACTATATTAGGAAAGGTTGGTATTTGCATATACTAATGTGTACAAGCAGGGCATTGGAACTTTCTTAATAATTCTTTGCGGTAGAAAAGGAGCTCACTTTACAAATGTGTTACTGATCTTTCTTATGTTGATACTGACTTGATTTCACTGTCCTTTTTAAAAAAATTTTTTTTGTTTATTTATTTTTGGTTGTGTGGGTCTTCATTGCTGTGCAAGCTTTTCTCTAATTGCAGCAAGTGGGGGCTCCCCTTTGTTGCAGTGTATAAGCTTCTCATTGTGGCAGCTTCTTGTTGCAAAACGCAGGCTCAAGGGTGCATGGGCTTGAGTAGTTACAATGCATAGTTTCAACAGTTGCTATCCCCAAGCTCTAGAGCACAGGCTCAATAGTTGTGGCACACGGGTTTAGCTGCTGTGCAGCATGTGGGATCCTCCTGGACCAGCGATCCAACCTGTGTCTTCTGCACTGGCAGCAGATTCTTTACATTGAGCCACCAGGGAAGCCCCTTTCTTTGTCCTTTCATGCTGCTGCTGCCGCTGCTTCTGCTGCTAAGTCGCTTCAGTCGTGTCCGACTCTGTGCGACCCCAGAGACGGCAGCCCACCAGGCTCCCCCGTCCCTGGGATTCTCCAGGCAAGAACACTGGAGTGGGTTGCCATTTCCTTCTCCAATGCATGAAAGTGAAAAGTGAAAGTGAAGTCGCTCAGCCATGTCCGACTCTTTGCTACCCCATGGACTGCAGCCCACCAGGCTCCTCCGTCCATGGGATTTTCCAGGCAAGAGTACTGGAGTGGGGTGCCATTGCCTTTCATAATGCACAGTTATTTATCATATCATGTATCATCTTTCTTTCTTTCTTTTGACTTTAAACGTCCTCTTCCAGAGTGTTAGGGTTTTTCTTCAAGCATCAGTCTTCCCTTTAGTTAATCATATTAAAAAAAAAAAATCCATGTGGCACTAGTTTGTGCTAACAGCTCCTAGAACCAATAGGACCAGAAATGGTAGCAATGTAGTCTCAGAAAACTGAGACTTGGTGCCCCCTGCCTTTCCAACCCAGCAGTCGCTGACTGATGCCAAAGCTGCTTGCCCTGCCCAGAAGCAAACATCTGCGTCTCCCAGTCCCTTCCTAGGAGGGTGACTGGACAGCCTTTGGGGCGGAAGCGGGGAGGTGGGGGTCGGGATTGGGAGTTCATGTACACTCATGGCTGATTCATGTCAATAATAGCAAAATGAATACAGTATTGTAAAGCAAAACAAACTAAAAAATAAAAATTAATTAAAAAAAAATCCTGGGAAGTTGCTGCAGAACCTGATTATATTGCTTGTGTGTTATCTTACATGATTTCAGCCGGGGAGAAACTGAGAATCTATATCATTGAGAATAAATAAGTGTCTGTCTGTGCTCATATGGAAACTCTTCCTAATTTTGCTCCCTGTCCTTTGCCTACATGTGCAGTGCATGGATTTGTGGTAACAAATTCCTGGAACACTGTCCTATTGCTGACAAGCTAGTAAAATATAGAACTTGACTTGAAACTAGTTTTCCTTCACAATCCATGCTTGGGACCTCCATTCTGTTCAAAATTGCTTTCCTCCTCAGCTGTCTACCGTGTCACCCTTGCCACCTAACAGGCCTAAGGCAAAACCCTGCTGCACTTGACCTTCACTGGCGGACAAAGGCCTGTGACTGAGGGCCTGGGTGGTGAACAGCAGGGCCGGTTAGCCGTGGGGAAGCCCCGCTGGGGCACTACCCACGATGACAGCGGATGCTCTGTTAGATGTGGCTGCACATTTTCAGTCTTTCCATTTTGAACTCCAGTGCTTCAGAATTGACCTCTGAAAGGCTGGGTCTATGTCCAGGCACAGCCTGAATGCCAGCTGCCCTGAATGTGCCTGTTAGAGCTATGAAAGCAGAGCTGTAGGGGCTCCTGAGGGGGAAGGGTGTGAACGGAGGTTAACAGACTCTCTTTACCCTCTAGCTGGAGCTCATTTGCCAAATACTGGAAGCCAGTTGGAGGAAACATAATCTTCATCCCTGGGCTCTCCACTTGTACGCAAGTATTTCTTGCTCTGTTTTATTCTGGTGTGCAAAATGCTAAACAACTCTGCTGCCAGTATTAGTGAAGCCTTGATTAAACTTAGTAGATGAAAGTAACTTTCACAAGTTCTTACACCATCCATCCTAGTTCTGAACTCAACATTTAAAATTATGCCCCTGCTGCTTCACCTGTCCTCTTTCTTTGTATATGCTTGGTGAGGAGGGAGGGGCACATAAGCTCAATACTACCAGAAAAGGGGAATTTGAGTTAACGCAATTTGTCATTTATGTGCCTACTGTCTCGTTAGATTCTAGGCATTACAACAATGGTCATCATCATATCTGTGAAGCTTTCCATAGGGTATTGCCCTTCACGGATAGCATGAATTTCATCCGGACGTGGCACTCAGAGCCACTGCTTATGTGCAAATGGGGTTTTGGGAATGAGCTGCTTGGCTGAATTGCTGCTTTGTTCTTTGACCTGCAGCAATAGACAGGCGAGTGCTGCTGAATTTGCGGTCTTTCACATCATGACCAGGATTTTGGAAGCTACTAACACTTTGTTTTTACCCCTGCCTCCTGGTAAGTCTAGGCTTTTTATTGTTGTTGTTGTAATAAATTTGTTCTTTCTTTTGGACTTTGGCACATTATGAGTTTAAGAATGAGACCTCCTGAGTCTGAGAAATTTTTGGTCTCATGTCACTGTAAGAGATGCGTCTGAGGTTGGTCTCTGCTGATCACATCTCCTCTGATTTTTTTTCTTTAATATTTATTTATTTGGCTGCACCAAGTCTTAGTTGTAACACGTGCGATCTTTAGTTGCAGCATTTGGGATCTAGTTCCCTGACCAGGGATAGAACTCAGGCCCCCTGTTTTGGGAGCATGCAGAATCCTAGCTGCTGGACCACCAGGGAAATATCTTCCATGTATATTTTAAAGAGCAGATTGAAGGCCGAGAGATAGCCAAGTCTAACGTCTATGGTAACTTGCTGGAGCGTGCTTTCTCAGTAGATGCGGGGAGCTTGGAGTCAGCTACTGTTCCTTTCTGGAAAGATGAAGTACTGGGCAGGAGAAACTGGAGAAGTCTTTAAGGAGGGTGCAGACTGCAGTGATGTAATCCATCTCCTCTTTCCTGGGGGAGGACTTACGGCCTCCTGCTCCCTCTTCTTGAGTGTCGGTAACTATTACCTGGATTCAAGGCCCTATGGACGAGGGAGCTCTGGTTACCAGAAACTCTCTTCTGATTATTAAACTGTACTGTAGCTTGTCACCAACTTCAGGGGGCCAAATCTGGCCCCTTTGCAACTGTCTAGGACTTAACTTTCACTTTTCACTTTCATGCATTGGAGAAGGAAATGGCAACCCACTCCAGTGTTCTTGCCTGGAGAATCCCAGGGACGGCAGAGCTTGGTGGGCTGCCGTCTACAGGGTCGCCCAGAGTCAGACAAGACTGAAGCAACTTAGCAGCAGCAGCAGCAGCAGCAGCAGGATATTTTGAACCTGTGGAAAACTTTTGTTGCTAAGGCCTAGTTTATCTGATCAAGAAAGTTAACATTCAGAAGGAAGTGGACCTGGCTGTGTTTCAAAAATTGAGTTGATTCTTATATATTCCTTGGAAACTGAAAACTTCCCTTGGGATTTTGAAACAGGACCAAATCAGGTCTCAAAACACTCTTGGCATGTGTGCCTGCAATCATTCATTTAATTGGTCGTTTTTTAATTCAATCAACAAACATTTGTTGAGTCAGGTACTGGGCTGGTAGTTGCAGTTCCAAAAATTAACACAAGTCTACTAGGGAAAATATCCATATAAATCAGTATTCATTTTAAGAAACAAATAAGCTGCTGTTTACTCTAAACTGCTTAACTTATGCTGAATATGTTTAAGTTGTGATGAATTTTAAGCTTATGGTTTAGCCAATTTTATTTAATTTGTTCTTTCCTATACGTCTATCCATCCATTCCTCATTAATTTGCTCCTTTGCTCATTCATTTTCCACTGACTGTATACGGTATCCATTTTTGTGCCAGGTATTGTTTCAAGTACTTTACACAAATTAGCATATTTAATTTTCATAATGATGCTAAGTGATAAGAGCTTAAATTGAACCACATTAAATTATTTCTATACAATCAGCTTTTGACCAACAAAGATGGCACTTTCATACAGTTCCATTTAATATTATTCCCATTTTGGTTAAAGCATCTGCCTGGAATGCAGGAGATCCGCGTTCGATCCCTGGGTCAGAAGATCCCCTGGGAGAAGGAAATGGCAACCCACTCCAGTACTCTTGCCTGGAGAATCCCATGGAGAGGAGAATCCTGTGGAGGGAGGAGCCTGGTAGGCTACAGTCCTTGGGGTTGCAAAGAGTCCGACACGACTGAGCGACTTCACTTTCACTTTCACTTATAGATGGTGAAATTGAGGCACAGAAAGGAAGTAACTTGCCTAAAGTCACATAGCTATTAAGCAACAGAACAGCGCTCAAATCCAGGGAGTTTGGCTCTAAAATCTATGCTTCTAACTACTATTCTGTGCTGCCTCTTGAATTTTATATTCCAGTTGAATTAGTTGATAAAACATTGTATATTTATGGGTGCAGAAAATCCCCACAGCACATCTCAGTTTCTTGGCATTTGTGAAGTATCTGATACAGTCTGGAATCCATTATACTTTCTCTATCCATACACCTTATCTTACAAGATCTGCTTGTAATGGAGGCATAAAAGGAGTTTCTTGTGACTTTGTAGGGATCTAAAAGCGATGGTTCATGAGAAGAATGGCAGGTTTTAAATGGAATATGAATTGTGAAGTACCCTCTAGAAAGAATGAAAGGATTTCACAAAAGTTACATATGGTTTTCTGGCTTAAATTCTTAAATGCTTGTCTTTAACACAATAGACCTGGTAGAGGAATGTTCACCATGGATATCTAAGCTCCTTTTATAAATAAATAAAACTGACTCACTGGGGATAATATTCTATCTGGGAGATCATAAAAATCTACTTTCTACAGAACGTTGCATTTCTTCACAGAGATGGATAAAGACAGAAAACAGAAAAACGTTACCCATAGTGACTGAAAATTATTATGAGTAAGACTTAAATGGCTGGTGTCCATGGATCAAGTAAGGAAGAGCAGTTTCTCTTTCTCTTTTTTTCTGAAATACTTCTCTAATATGAAGTGGCACTGGATTGTGTGTGTGTGTGAATGCAGATTATTTTTGTGTGTTCATATGTAAATGAGCTTGCTTTCCAGGCCCCCTGGACAATGAGAACTGTTTGAGTTCCAAGTACAGGAACTTGTAACTGGAATTAAAGATTAAAAAGTGAATGGGGACCACAGAAGGGAAGTCATAGTTTAGAGCTGGAGTATTTACAGTTTAAAAGGGACCTGTCTTCCCCTTACTGCCTGGAGAAGCCCAGAGTCCTAGCAGATGAGCACTAGAGTAGGCTGTGGAAGCACTCTCTCTTCTGGAGCTGATGCCTACTTCTGCGCAGTTTGCTCTGTTGCTTAAAGCTGACATGCTGAGAGGAAGCCAAGAACGGGCTGTTGAATCTGGGACTGTGCCCTTGGGAAAGAGGATGAAAGGGTGTGAGGGATCTTTAGGACATGGATGTGGGGCTAGAGAGGGATTTTGAATCTAGAGAACTATAAGATCAGTAGCCTATTATAAACTCTTTTTCAGAAATAATCTCATAATTTTTTTAATCTTGGGAAGACTGTCCAAATCCATTTGAAAAATCTCATGTTGCTAATTAGCTAATCAGTTCAGTTCAGTTCAGTTAGAATCTTTTTTTTTTTGAATCAGGGCATTTGGAAGATTCATCCCATTGTCAACCCATTAACATTCACTTGAGGGCAGAGTCTGAACTTTATCTGACCTCAGTGTTCCCAGTGACGGGGGACTCGTCTCCCTCTGCTCGAGATTCGCGTGCTTGGAGCAGGAAGCTCTACAGCCTCTCTGATCCCAAGTCCCAGCTGTCTGGCCATCATCTCTTGGTCATGTGTGCCTTTCAGGCTCGGCAGTGAATCTTCGTTATTCCCCACCCACATCTAATCAGTTTCCAAGCCAGTTCATATCCTTCACATTCCTCCACTCCAGTCCATTCTTTGCCTGCAGAGAGTGTCCAACTCTTTGTGACCCCATGGGCTGTAGTCCACCAGGCTCCTCTGTCCATGGAATTTCCCAAGCAAGAATACTGGAGTATGTTGACATTTCCTTCTCCAGGGGATCTTCCTGACCCAGGGATAGAACCCCCATCTTCTGTGTCTCCTGCACTGCAGGCAGTTCTTTACCTGCTGAGCCATCAGGGAAGCCCATTCTTTGCCTGTTGCTGTGTGAATATTCGAAAGTAAAATCCAGAACCTCCAACCATCCTGCTCAAAAGCTTCCAGTGCCTCCCCAGAGTTTACTAAATGATAGATTCCTTGCTGTCATTCAGCATTCAATCCCTGACACCTACATTCAGAGCGCTCTTTACTTTTCCTTCACAGAACTGGTCATTAAAAAAGTGTATATTTATTTTTGATTATTTGATTGTCAGTCTTCCCTTTAAACTGGAAAGTGGATGGGAGCAGCAGTCATGCCTGTTCTCATCACTGCACACCCAGCCCCTTTGCCTGTTTCTTGAATAAATTAACCTTTCCAGCCTTAGCTCCCACCATTCCTCTTACACACCTGTTCTAACCCAACTGGATCATTTACCCTTTCCTGAATGTGCCACATGCTTTCTCACCTTTGAGCCTCTGTTCATAGTATTCCATTAATACCAGTTATTGAGGCAAGATAACATGGTTAAAAGCCTAGACTGAAATGCTACAGCCTGGGTTCAAATGTCAGCTCTGCCACTTCCTATTTGTATGATCCTGGGAAGCTTTCTTAGCTCCTGTGAATTTGGTTTCCCAATTTATAAAGTAAGGATTGAGCAGTAGCCGCCCCATGGTGTTACATGAGAATTGAGTGAGCCTGTACATAGATGAAAGACCTCAGTACGTGTCTGGTATTAGTCACCGTTGTTGTACCATGTGCCAGCCTCTTCAGAGACCTAGCTCGAGTTCTCACAGCAGCCCTGCAGGAAAGGTGCTGGTGATTCTATTTGAGAGATAAAGAGACGGAGACCAGAAAGGCTTAGTTACCTGTATCTAGTAAGCAGCACAGCACAGTTCTGGCCTCTGTTTACTCAGACCCACACGGCTTTTGCTGCTTCTCCAGTCTGTACGTTCTCTCACATCATTTCCACTGTCAGGAATGGCATCAACCCTCCAATGCACCTCTCACCTGACATCCAAGAGGGCTTTTCTGGTTCTCTTCAGTCTGATATCTTCTTCTCCCATAGATGTTGTGTGTCTGGGTTAGTGTTAATAGTGGGCTTAGAGCTCTAGCTTTGTGAGAACTAGGGTAGCCCTGCCCATGAGACTTAGATTTGAGAGCGCCTTTTTACTGAATTCCTATAGATTTGCTATCTAACCATATCATTTTAGTTTTTCTTTTCTATGATTTAGTTCAAGGAGACCCCAAAAGCCTTTCTCCAGGGCATACCCAGAGATTAGTTATAAAAAGCATTCTGTTCTGGTCCAAATATTTTCCCCTTCAATAAAATGGTCCCTGGCCATCAGCCTTTAGCCTGGGCATGTGGAGTTTGAAGCTCTTCTGTTAATTTTTCTATTTTGCAATTTTACCATAGAATTATAGACCTATTAAAAGTATTAAAAACTATATAAAAGAACTGTATATAAAAAAATCCATTTTTATGCACCCTTCTTCACTTTGGCCTAGGAAGATGTACACGGTGGAGGGAATACATGTTTATTGGGAACTTACTATATACCATACTTAGTTGTGATAATACAAAGAAGGAACCTTGGACCTTATCTTCAAGGGTCTCCAAGAAGCATTTATTTGACTCTAGGCACCAAGCGGGGAACTGAGTGCTTTACTGCCATCACCAGATTCATTTCCTCTGGGAGGCTGGAGATGCTGACTGACCGTGTTTATCATCCTGGATCTCTCTTCCCAGGTTTTCACACTCTGCACACGATCCTTGGCGTCCGCTGTCTGCCTTTGCATAACCTGTTGCATTACATTGATCATGGAGTGTTACTTCTCACAGAAGCAGCTGTCACAAGGCTCATGAAAGGTAAGGCCTCTGAGTTTGCCTCATCCCAACCCCAGCACCCCCCGGGCTGCCTTTGTGGGTGTGCGACTGTGTGGTCACTCCAGGCCCTGCCACACTCAGAAGGGCCCACACACAGTTTAATGTTCTGCCTTCAGTCTACAGCTGAAGATGGGCTCCATGATTCCGCAGCTGGGCCTGCTGAGTACAGTTCGTTTCCATAACCATCCTTGGGCCAATGTGCTTTAGCCCTTTAAGGGCTTCTCAATCCACACACAACTATTAGACTCCTTTTCTGTACATGAGAGTACTTGAGGATAGGAGACTGAAGGCTTGTTTCTCAAGAAAAATCTCATGAGATGGCTTGCTTTCAGCTGATTAACTCTGTCCTCTCAAAGTAAGACTTGGAATGCAAGGAAAAATGAGAGATATAGTACCTATAGGAATTTGAACTTGAAAAAAGGTCTGTAATATAATAACTATTATATTATTCAACTGTGGCATTTTATAGATGAGTTTTGTTAATATATATTGAAGTATTTGCCATTCCTCAAGATGCCTTCTGTTTTAAGTTAGCAAAATTGCTTTTGTGACTGGCAGCCTGTTTCAGAACCCTGTTCCATGATTTGTAGCAGTGGCTTCATTAAGAAATCCCTTTTTTATTCATAGTGACACAAACTAATATTTTCATAGCGTTATTAGACTTGTCTTGGAAAACAAGGTGGGGACGTGTGTTATCAGGATGAAGCACTGAAGTATTAGCTTGCTCCGATATTAAAACGGAGATTTCTGTTTTGTTTTCTTTTCTTTTTGTTTTGTTTTATTTTGTTTGCCAATTTCTAACTTTCTCGTAGATCTGGACAATACAGAGAAAAATGAAAAACTAAAATTCAGCATCATTATGCGGCTTCCTCCGGTAAACCTGAAGTATACTTTATTTTCTAAGCCTTGGCATGTACCTTCTTCAATTTTTTTCTCGCAAGAAGAGCATTTGCTTGCTTTTGGGTTGAAGTCAGTTGAATTTTTCACGCTTCAGCCTTTTCCAAGAAATCCCGTCCGTCCCCACCCCTCTGTCTGCTGCCCCCGCTGGGCCTACTGAGTACTTGCCCCTCTGGCTGTGTGTGTGCTTCTTGGCACAGACCACCTAGAATGTTTAACCATTTTCTCCTCTTAGGAAGCCACAGTAATATTTACATCTGTGAGTCTGAGGGGAGGCAGAGAGAAACACATGCTTTTGGCATTAAACTGATAAATTTAAATATAGGTGAAGTCAGAAGGTTCTGGAACTGTATTTCCTCCCACTGTTGTTCCTGCCATGGCAGGAAAACATTCCCGAGTTGAAGGAAAGATGAGAAACATGAGTGAAAGGGTTAAACAGGCACTGCTTGTTTTTGTGGAGGATATTAGCTCTCTGAGTCAGAAATGCTGTGAAATTAAGAAATCCCACTGCAAGGTCTTCAGAGCCTCTAACTCTGTGGACTTCCTGGCCCCGAGAGCCTTGGCCAGCTCTGTGCTGTTTACATACCTTGAACACTCATATCTCTAGCATGATCCTCCCAGCAAGGGGTGTCTGATGCCTTTTGGGACCTAATCATCTTGCTTTGTAACATCTTCTCACCTTCACAGGCTTACCGAAGCAAAGGCAAGAATAGAAAACAAAGCATATTTTCCATGGCTAGATCTCTCTGGGGAATATCTCTGAACATTTAGTTTAGTTTCTGAACATTTTTTTCCCCCTTATACTCTTAGGGAATTGACATTTTTGAGCAAGACATTTTCAGAGTACATGCCTACAACCTTTAGCTTCATATTAAAATATCACTTAGGGTTGACATGCACATACTCAGTTTTGAAGAGTAATAGATGAACTCCATTTTGAAAAAAAAAAAGACTTTGGCAACATCAGTGCACAAATTGCTTTCCACAGAGTTGCATTTAAGGGAGTATTTATTCAAAATTCAGAAGCATACCTCATAGGAAATGGCCTTTCCCCAAGGTCATTAACTATAAATATGACATCTTTTAGACTAACTAGCTGGAATACAGCTTGTAAAATTATGAATAGATATAAATTTACTTATTGCTGTGAGCTATAGGCTCCTCTCTCTATTTTTCCATATTTTTAATTACTGACTTAAATTTTTTTAGTGTGGAAGGTACAGAGATTCCTACATACGCCCTGTCCCTGCACATGCACGACCTCCCCCATTATCAACAGCCCCCACCATAATGGTCCGTCTTCTTCAGTGGATGAACCCACACTACACAGCATGATCATCGAAGTCCATAGACAACATCAGGGTTCATGCTTGGTGTTGGTCCTTCTGTGAGTTTGGACAAATGTATAAGGAGATATCTCTCATTGTAGTACATACAGAGATTTTCACTGCCCTAAAAATCCTCCTCTACATATTTTTTTAATTTGCAAAAATAGCTTACAGGTCAGAAGATCTGTCGACTTTGGGATCATCCTGTTAGTTCTAATATAATTTCCCGGAACCATGTAAAGCGACTGCTTCAGAACTACAACAAACAGGTGAGTCTGTGTGGAGCGGAGCCCTGCTGTGTGTTTTTGTGGAGCCTCTTTGTCCATTTTATGAGTGGCCTTTCTTGGTGCTGAAGTATGGACAGGAATTTATAGTTCTTACCACTTTAAGTTCGTGCTTTTTCGGAGAATCAACTGACTTCACAGCTGTTTCCGTTTTAGCCCTGGAGTTCTGTAATGGACAAGTCGTCATTCAGCGTAGAATTTTTGCCTCTGAACTACTTCATTCACATCCTGACAGACATCGAGTCCTCCAATCCAGGTAAGTCCCTCTGTTTCTCAGAATTTGCCTGTTTTCCCTTGATACATCCATCAGTCTCCATTTACTTCCATGTACCCTTTTCTTGCCAAAATGTCCCTTACTGGTAAGTAGCATCTTATTGCATTTGGTTTTAATTAGCAATATACAGTTTACTACCTAAATTACCAAGGGAATAACCATCTTTCAAGTTTAAAAAAATTAAGTTATAACCCATTTGGTTAGTGTGAATGGCCTTTCTTGGTGCTGAAGATTAATAAATTTTAACACATTCTCAGAATAATACATTTTACTAGGATATAAAATAACTATGATTTCAGTGAGTTGTAGGCACCATATTATAAATGTTCTATGACCTCATAGTAACTCTTTTCTCTGTTTTTCCTTTCAGCTCTGTATGCTTCTGAAGGACATGACAATGTGGATGCAAAATTTGTAGAGGAAGCAGCTCTGAAACACACCGCAATGCTTTTAGGATTATAAGAGAAAATACAGTTATACCTGCTTCCAATATTTTAATCTTGCTTATTAGCTCCATTCTCATTGAGAATTCTTTAGCAATATTTTAAATTGGTAACCAAAGTCAGAGTACCTTGTTGAGCCATCTGAAGGTCAGTTTAATACTTTGTTCAGCTAGAACTAAACCCATTTTGAACAGCAGATGAACAGTCAAGTGTAGAGAAATGACGACCTGTCCAAGGAGGTATGCAGTGGTGTAAATTCTTCCACGTGACTGATCTTCCTAGTACTCTCATTGGCCAAAAGTTAGCTTCTGTTATACTCTGAAATAAAATATGCTTCAAAAGTGTAGGAACAGTGCTTAGAAAAACAAAAACTAGATGTGTCATTGAGTATATGACAAGCAGAAAAATTAAAAGTTGCAGAAAAACTCTATTGGAAAGAGGATACTTTTTTAAAGTATTAAATTTAAACAAAGTGAGATCTATTAATTCCAGTACAGAATAATTTGAGAATACAACAATTTGAACATACATAGAGTAGGATTTGTCTTTGTGAAGGTTTAGATGAAACTGTATTTAATATTATAAAGTGTTTTTTTAATATTTATAAAAGTTTGATTTAGCAATACCTCATCATTTAAAAAAAAAAACAAACACTGAAAGTTTTAGCCTGACTCCTTTGATCTTTGAACTTTGCCTTTTCATTTCTGTCAAGAATCATGAGTCCATGAACATGTTCCCTGAACCCATGAAGCCTAATGAGTTCTCCCACTTTTCTTTTTTCCCCTTTCTCTTCTACAGTGACATTCCGACCATAATATATTTGCTTCCTGTGAAAAAGCCCATGACCCTTTACTTTTGTCTCTTTACACTGTTTCCGTCAGTGAACTTGTAACATTTTAATGATTACAAACATCACTAGCTGGTGTAATAATTCAGCTTTTCTAAAATCATCATTGTATTCTAAAAATTATCCTTTCCTACAGAATTTCCCGTTTTGGTTAAATCTTTCATGGTCACTGAGGCTCAAAATCTTGGAGCCTATCAGCAAGGCGGTACTGATTTTTCCTCCTGATAAGGTCACTAGTTTTCATTCCCTACGCTTTCCTTTTCTCACCAGGGTTGTTTCTGTTGCTTTCTGAAGTCTAATTCATCTGACGCATATTTGAGATAAACACTAGTTTGATCCTATCACCACTTTCCTCATAATCCAAGCACTTGGCATTTATTACAGGATAAATTCCAAACTCCTTGACATTCAAGTCTCCGATATCCTGGCCTCATACACTTCCCTAGTACTAGTGTTCCCTTCGTACCACGCTGGCTCACTGGGCCTGGAGCACGGCTTTTGTCTTACTTCCAAGTCTTGCTCAGGTTATTTCCCCCACCTGGAATTCCCCTCCACTTATGAAAATCTTATTTATGCTTAAGGGCCAGATAAAAAGTTGCATCTGAGTGATCGATCCCTGGCCACTCCAATGCACAGTGGTATCTCACTCTCCAGACCTGTAGCATTGTTGTAATATTTAAGCATTCAAACCTTTCTGATTTTTAAAAATTATTTTTCCTTTTGATATTGTTAAACCTCTTATGTGTTTGTTTTTTGAATCCCTAATTACTGCTCCTAGAGCACAGCAGCTGTGTGTAAGTGTGCAGTAGTTTCTGGCATTAACCACAGTTTATCCAGCATCGCTTATAGGAGCTCCCAAGGAACTGCTTTTTAATGACTTCACAAAGCAGTCAGATGGGTTCAGGACTCCTAGACTGAGGAGGAGATTCGGTCTGTCTCTAGATCCAGTCTATCAGGTGGGCTTGGCACAGATTTTGTTTGGTTTAGAAAAACAAACGAATGTGATATTTCTCACTCCCAGAGCAGAGAAATTAAATTCGTAACTGGTATCAATATGAAATGACAGTAGTTTGAGCATATTAATGAGTGGAACAACCACAGACTTCAAATCTACTTGTGTGTTTTTATAGGAGAAAGTAAACAGAATCATGAAAGTATATTTGGGTGCAATACAATATAGAGTAATGAAATAAGTGAAACTGGCCTCATTTTCACTCTTTCACATGCAGAGTTGTAAATATTTTCATTGAAATTTTGAAAGATCTGGCATGAAAAGAAAGTAATCACTAGTATATTTGCCTATAATATTGTGGAAAATCTAGTTTTAAGAAAGGAAAAATAAGGCATGAATGTTTTGCACAAAAGGATTCGTTATTTGTAAACAGAATCATTTATAATGTCACTTTAAAAAAGTCAAGGTCCCTTACTGCTTTTCAGTTTAGATTTACCAACATCAGCTTCCAATATAGCTATTTATTTAACAAAGTGAGTTATGCCCCTGTGATACTTGGGATATTTTTCTTTTAAACCACTTTTTCTTTCTCTTTAAAGTGAATATATTGAGCAGGATCTCCTTTTCTTTCTGTAATAAAGACCACTGCCAATTTCTGTACTTTGTTGAAAAGATGTTTATTTTTATTGCATTTGTATAGCACTCAGACTACTATATATTTCTGAAATGTAATCAAAAGATGGAGTGAAAAAGAAAAATCGATGAGTGTGAAAGGAAAAAAGTATATGTTGTTGTCTGTTGGGTAATTGTGGACACTGTGTTTGTTTGTAATTTAGGGCTGTTTACTGACATTTTCCAGCTGTGGATGTGAAGAAGCCTGGTTGAAGTATCTCCTTCAGAAGCATGGGTTGGTTCACATGTTCAGATTTCAATCGGCTTTATGACAGGTTTCCTTATGTGTCTTATGTTGGCCCCAGGTTCACTGGGCTTGAAAGGAGCCAGAGCGCCATACGGTTTTGGCAGAGGAAGAGTGGCCTCTGCCTCTGGGATGTAGGCATTTGGACGCTGCTCCGCAGTCGTGTAAACACCATTGGGCAGCTGGCGAGTTTCAGCTTCCAAGAACTCCTGCAAAGAATGACTTATCCTTTTCAGTTTTTGAAAACAGTGGTGAAGTCACTCCATCCCCAGGGCCCATCAGCCGCAGCTGGGTCTGAGCACCCGTTGGCTATGCTGACCAGCATTCCAAGGGACAAAAGGGTGTGAGGGTAGAGTCACCAAACACGCACCCCGCACACATTTCCTCTCACTAGAATGACCCATGTTGCTCAAGCATCACTCTGTTCCTGGGCTTTAGGGTTCCATAAACTGGTTGATAGGGCCTAAAGTCACCACATTCCAAACTCAGTATCTTACATTAAGCACTAGTTATTTCCATGTCTGTGACAAAGGCAGGATAATCTATTTCCTTTGGTAGGTCACTGGTGAGCAAATGGTACAAAGGAAGAGATAAGGAGTAAAATAGAATTAGAGGAAAGTGGTCAGCAGCTTGCTTTGAGCCTCAAGATTCTGCCTGTGTTTCTGGAAAACAGGAGTCTCTTGCATTAAAAAGAACTTGGGGGAAAATATGGAGACAGGTAAATGACAGCTGGGACACCACAGCTAAAAATCTGAATGCCTTCAAAAATACAATCCGAGGCAGTGAGTGTGAGAATGATAAGTCAGACCCTATTTTCAAGAATTCTTAGTATGTGTTTGGAGTACACTTTTTTCTTGGCTTAGAGAGTGAATAGTGATCTTCTGGGGATGTCTGCCCCATAGTCAAGAGTAAGTCGTAGGCCTCTTTTGAAAGAGATGCCTAATTCCACTCTAAGATTATTGAAAAATCATGGGAGTAGGAAAAAGAACTGGACACACAGCTCCTAGGTGGGGTCAGTGCTAGAGTTAGGTCATTGGTGGGAGAAGAAGGGTGGCACTGGAGTCCTCGCTTCTGCACCAAATGCAGAGTCCTCAGAAACCTGGGATGAGCGTATGCTTGAGGCCTCACAATATGCTGTGGTGGCCATTGAAGAGTAAGGTATGGTCTGAGCAGGGCTCAAAGACAGAGACGAGAGCTCTGAGATAAAAACCAATGCCAGCGTGGTCATTGCCATGCTAGTGGGAGGCCCTGGCCTGGGACTTGGTGCTTGCCAAATGTGCTCCAGGGAATATTCTGACCCTTTGCACTGTTGTACTTTGACTACCTACATAATAGCTTAAAACAAGCAAAACTTCTCTCTAATCAGTTGCTGGGACTCTGTGTGCTGTGGGTAGAAAAATTTCATGTATTTTGGGAGGACTGACAACCCCTGAAACAGCCCTTCCTGGCACACTTTATAAATGCAATGTAGAAAATAAAGAAGCTATAGCTTACCTGAGACTTTTCAGCGATGGCCAATGCATACATTTCTTCATCTCGAAGTACTTTCAACCATTCTCTCTCAATCTCTTTATTGAGGGGAAGACCCTTTTCCATCCTGGAATTGCAAGTGAAGATGAACTCTTCCTTCTCCTTGACTTCCTTTTGGAGTTCAATGGCCATAGCTTGTTTCATGGACAGCTCAGCAACAAGAGCCATCATTTTTTCAGTAGCATCTTTGATCTTTTTCTGGTAGCCATTCATCTAGGATTAAAAGGCCCAAGGCTTAGCCTATGTATACACTCCATGAAGGCAGGCTACTGGCTGTCTGTGATAGTGGGTGGCATTCTTGCCTGAAGAAGGGAGAGGTTAAGTGGAAATTCACAGAGACTAAGGACTGGAGGAGACCTCAGAGATTCAGCCCAACACTCTGGCTATGAAATAAGGACAAAGAGGAAGGAAAAGAAAGAGGTCTGTTCATCTAGTCAACGGATTTTCAGGTGGGTAGAATTGAGGGGAATAGTTTAGTGTCTCCATATTTAAGAAGTGGTAAGAACAAGGGACCCCACTCCAGTACTCTTGCCTGGAAAATCCCATGGACGGAGGAGCCTGGTGGGCTGCAGTCCATGGGGTTGCTAAGAGTCGGACACAACTGAGCGACTTCACTTTCACTTTTAACTCTCATGCACTGGAGAAGGAAATGGCAACCCACTCCAGTGTTCTTGCCTGGAGAATCCCAGGGACGGGGGAGCCTGGTGGGCTGCCGTCTATGGGGTTGCACAGAGTCGGACACGACTGAAGTGACTTAACAGTAATAGTAAGAACAAGGGAAAAGATATTCTTGATATCTAAGTTTTGACCTGATTTTGCTTTCTTACTAGTTTGCTACTTATCCAGGGGGGAGAATCTGACAGAATGGAACTGTATTAGTTAAGTGTATTAACACTGGCTTAAATAAGATAATCAGCATCTGTGATGATTTTTAATAGAAGCTATTAGCCTTAACATATGTTTTATTGATCATAGTTCCAAGGATGCACCATTATGAGGTCATAAGCAAGCATGAGCTGAACTGGACCATCTGGACAGTAATTTGATGAAATGTAATATTCCTAGTTGTGCGTGTTTACATGCATGTACTTACCTTTTCATATAAGCTATTTATCATTGAATTAAAGAATCAAAGAATTAAAAGATAAGACTAAGTGGAAATTTTGATTTTAAAGGACAGAAAAGAAGTGAAAGTTGGAATTGGCGGTTCCTATAAGCTTTCTGGCCCACTGCATGGCCTTTCAGTGTGGCCTTAGCCCTGGTGGGGCAGTAAGAGATGACTCCTCCCACCCGCCAACCCTCACTGTTGTATTACTTTGCCTTAGTATTTCTTCATATCCTTTCACTACTGACATCATAGTATAAATGTATTTGGGTATAGCCTGTCATCCCACAGGAACGTATTCTTCATGGGGACAAGGTCTATTTGTTTTACTCATAATGTTCCCAGTGCTTAGAATATAGGAGGCAAAATTAAAAACAATGTTTGTTGAATGAAGGAATGAATACGTTCTTAGTCTAATTGCTCAGTCCTTTGAACCAAGGTAAACTGAGACACAAATATGAGCTTCCAAAAACTACACCCTACCTCAAAACACTTTCTTCCCTAGAAGTATATACTGGTCTATCTGTACATTTGCTTACAGAAATGTTGCTGCTGGTGATTTAACTTTCCTCTGAAAATATAATGACCAATTATTATGTGCAAACTTTGTCTCTTTAATGGAATAGGGAATATAACTTTTTTTTGGTTGCACTGGATCTTCGTTGCTGCACACAGGCGTTCTCTAGTTGCCGCGAGTGGGGGCTACTCTCTAGTTGTGTTGCGTGGGCTTCTCATTGTGGTGGTTTCTCTGTTGTGGAAGAAGGGCAAGCAGGCTTCGGTAGTTGTGGCACACAGGCTTGTTGCCCCGTGGAATGTGGAATCTTCCCAGACCAGAGACTGAACCCATGTCCCCTACAGTGGCAGGCAGATTCTTAACCACTGGATCATCAGTGAAGTCTGGGAATATAAATTTTTATAACTCTTCTATGCTGCACTAATTTTCAGGAAGCATAATTTGAATAAAAATAATAGGCATTCAAAGCTTCAATGATGAGTCATTATCTCTTTTAAATGTCATTAATTAATCAGCCATTGCACACTTGAGTGTGTGTATAAGTAACCAACCTCTCTTCTCCTCCATTAAAAAAAAAAAAAAGGATGGTGTTATTCTGGGTTCCCTGTCTTTGCTGAAATTTCGCACTTTCTGTTCATTTGGGAAACTTGTAAGAGGAGCCATAAGCTCTCCAGAAGAGATAAGAGATGAGTTATGCACCCTTGCTGAGCACCTTCAAGGGGCCAGACATTTCTGCTCGACTATGTGATGCTTGCCACCACATTAGCTGATATCACACCCACTTCACAGATCAGTAAACTGAATTTTAAGATTGTGTATATTTCTCAAGATCACTTGCTAGTGTTGATAAATCACAGATCTGGGATCTGAATGTCTTGTCTTCCAACTCTGCCTACTATGAAGAGGTTATTTTAAATGGAAGAGGATGAAAGCCAGGTAGAGAGCATGGAAGGTGGAGAAAGGAAAGGGGAAATAAATCATGAGGACAGGACTCAGTTCTGTTGGAACCTTCCTGGCCACGTGCATGGTCTCGACAGCTCCTGTTTGTGTTACTCTAGCTTTCCAGTTGGCTACCGGAGAGACTGCCATCAGCCTTGGCAAGCCAGCCCTCAGCAAAACCAACTTCCCCCACAGAAAGGGAGATTCATTTTCCAAAAGAAAGGAAGGCAACATTTAAAGAAACTCCAGATATGCTAATTTAGGCTAAGTTTATGAGCTTAAAAAAGTTTCTTAAGGTTTCTTATTTTATGAGGCCAAGCTGAGATTTGCACAAGTGCTGTAGTCCATTAGTGGAAATGATTAGAACGAAGAGGAAAAACCAAATAAAAGTGGCCAAGAAGGCTTCAGATATACAATAATTGAGTGTGCCAGAACTGTTTCTCAAACAAAACTGTCAACTTATTCAATAAATGTTTTTCTAGAGGTTAGTATATGCGAGGCACCTGGAAAACTAAGAGTAAGAAAGAACCAC
Organism: Aepyceros melampus; assembly: GCA_006408695.1. Classification (NCBI taxonomy): domain Eukaryota; kingdom Metazoa; phylum Chordata; class Mammalia; order Artiodactyla; family Bovidae; genus Aepyceros; species Aepyceros melampus. The sequence continues at coordinate 54,321 of SJXQ01010887.1, read as the reverse complement.
TGCCCTCAGGAGCCACAGTGGGAGGCATGCTGCTGCTAAGTCACTTCAGTCGTGTCCGACTCTGTGTGATCCCATAGATGGCAGCTCACCAGGCTCCCCCATCCCTGGGATTCTCCAGGCAAGAACACTGGAGTGGGTTGCCATTTCCTTCTCCAATGCAGGAAAGTGAAAAGTGAAAGCGAAGTCACTCAGTTGTGTCTGACTCTTCACGACCCCATGGACTGCAGCCCACCAGGCTCCTCTGTCCATGCGATAGTGTCACTTTATCTGTGGGATCTTCTTAACTGTTTCCTCCCTTTTGCAATGTGTGAGCACTGGGTCCTTTCCCCTTTTGCGCACAGCAGCTCGAGTGACGGTTGCTGACTAAATAAAACCCTGAGCTGTCACAGAAGGATTCTCCAAGGGCCTGGGGAGGCCAGGCAGGCAGCAGACCCTCTGACTCCAGACAGTGCAAAGTCCTGCTGCATCCTAATCACCAGCCTCGCTCCTCTCGGTGTAGCTTCCAGAGTCTCTGCCTGTCCCCTAAGCTTTGGATCAGAAGCCCTGGTATGTTAAGCTTAGGGGATTAGGAAGCTCAGTGTTACTGGCCTTTCCTCACTAGTGGGGCCTGGTAGCAGCTCCACCCTGTGGTGTTGTGTGATTGCTATTCTCTTTAATGGTTCCCTTCCATTCTTGGGGGTTTCCCTGGTGGCTAAGCGGTAAAGAATCTGCCTGCCAATATAGGAGACGTAGGTTCAGTCCCTGGGTCAGGAAAATTCCCCTGGAGAAGGAAATGGCAACCTACTCCAGTATTCTTGCCTGGGAAATCCCATGGACAGAGGAGCTTAGCAGGCTACAGTCCATGGGGTCGCAAAAGACCAAACTCGACTTAGAGACTAAACAACAGCACTATGGCTGAGATCTGGCTGCTTCTGGATTTAGGCAATTTCCATGCAAGCTGCTGGGTGAGTGAGGCCCTCCCTTCACAAGGAAGTAGAAAGGTTTAACAGGGCGCATGAAATATGAAGATAATGATGGTCATTTTTGAGTACCTACTCTGTTAAGTGAAATTTGTGTACTGTTATTGAAAGGCTTAGAATTTCCCATTATAATGAGAATTCATTCAGGGAAACAAGACTGAAACTTATCTTGGGCAATTCTCTAAGAGTCATCTTTACAGTATGAATTTTAATTCTTTGTATTTCTCTAGCCATACAGCCTAACCTCTCCAGGGCTTTTCTCAGTAAATGAAGCCATCTATGGAAAGTGGAGGGTGATAGAGGAGGAAGGGCAGAAGAGAGGGCAGGGACTTGGGTAGACCTTCTTGGCTAAGAGTAGTGTGTCCTGCTTGCAGGCCTGCGTCTTGCTGTAGAGCCTGTCTGTGAGCCGGGAGACCTGTTCATAGATGAAATCCTTCTCCAGCAACTTCTCCTCTTTCTTGGCCAGCTGTAGTTCCAACTACAGTTAAAAAGAATTTCAAAGGGAGAAAAAAAGTCATGCAAGTCAAAATCTTTCCTAATTAAGAGTACTATTCCCCCTTTTCCCCAATGAAAACCCCTTGCCTTCATAACTCCAGGTCTTTAGAACTAGACGAAGTCCAGACTTACCCTCTCCAACCTCCTCCATCCCCGCCCCTCACATGCGCTATGGAGTTCTTTCTCCCCATGGCAAACAATGGACCTCTCGGCTCCATCTAGCTCCCATAGTGTCATTCCTCTGATATGCTCCCATCAGGAACACTAATCCATTTAAGATGCCAAAATTGCTCCTATGGGCTGTGAGACAGAGATGAGTATCTTGAAAGCACTCAAATTTTGCTTCTTTTGGCAACATCTAAAGTCAAGCTTAGATTTGGTTACTAAATTACAATGAAAGGACTATGTTAGTGACTAGAATCATGAGGATTAATCTGCATAACATGAAACAGTACCACAGATATCTGTGACACTGATCAACAAGGGGGTAACAGATGCTATTTTAAGAAAAGACATTTACCGCATCCATTTTTTTGATCATTTCTTCCTCAGTCATATCTTTCCCTGGAAGTAAGCGTGTTCTGTTCTCACCCTCAGGGTTTATAAACTTTTTCTCCAGGTCTTTTATTTTGTCTGTACACTGTGAAAACTATTAAACAAGAAAGAAACATTAACTTTGCTCAGTAAATCTTAAAGTCACATAGCCCAGGGTCTTTAGGGTCCTTCCAGGCAAAGTTGGAAGGGAATTCTTAACAACCCTTCAGCTGGGACTCGGGGTGAGACACTCACTCATGGTACCATGAGGAAGATGCTTGTTAATTGATTCTATTAATACAAAGCAAAGTGGTGATTTCTGGGGCACCAAAAAAAAAAAAAAGACTTTATAACCAGTCCTTTCATTACTTCCCATTTGTGTTCTATTCATGAGATACTGTGTAGCTGCAGAGCTCTGACTATACACACTTGATCTCTTTATTGCATACTGTGACAGGGGCCAAGGTAGACAGCACACAGGGTACTCAACACACTAGCCTCCAGTTTAAATCCCTTGCTGGCAATAGGCTTAATGGCCTGCCAGAGAAGAGTGAAATTCTTATTACTAGGTGAACACAGTGTACAGTCTGTGAGGAATAGCCTGAACTATTTGTATTTTTTTGGTAAACACCCAATATGTTGTTTCATGTATCAACTATATTTGTTGACCCTGAGACTTTGGAGGTAGATGAAGAAATACAGAAACTCCCAAGTAGGAGTGGCAGCTAAACCTAGCTGTTTTATAGAGAGAGATGTTGAACACAGTGAAAACCAAGAGTCATCACTTTTAGCTTTTCTACTGAAAATCTGTATAATCTCAGGCAAATCATTTATCTTCTCTAAACCTTAGTTTCCTCAACTGTCAAATGGGAAAATAAATCCCAAACTCATGGGATTGATCCATTAAAAGAGATATACATTTAGAGTACTTGACAACATGTCCAAGAGTGATATAGGTAGGACTTAAATTTTTTAATTTATTCTCATCCTCCCAACAAAAAAGAATTTCAAATGGTGACATGAATATTTTTTCTTTCTCTCTCCACACTTCCTAATTGCCCTTAATATGGAGTTGAAGTATTCTTGTATGTGTAATTAAGCATTTGTTGTATTTGTTATTAATAATATTTAATGTCTCCATGGTTAATTAGGGAATTAAATAGGAAAAAAATATGGTACTTGCTTATCAAAGTAGTACCTTGATTGATCTTATTTTCCCATGGGCTTGAAGAAAAACTGTTTCCTTTTTCTATATAAAATGGTATTCTTATGTCCTAAAATAGTTCACATGACTTCTGAGAACCCTAAAAAGAGGCTATCATTATAAGTAAAATATTGCAGGAAAATATGACTCATGATAATCCTTGGATTAGACTGTTGGACAATTTAAAACTGTTTCAAGAAACCAAAAAAGATTGGGAGAAGAAAAAAAAAAAAGACCATGAAACACTGTCACTATAACAAACAACAGGACATGACAGGGGTCTGGCACTACACGGCAGGGGCTTGCCTGAAGTTCAAAATTTCACATCGTATCCTTCAAAGCACCAAGTGATTCGAGCTGAGTATACGATTAAATAATTAGATGCAGTCTGAAGACTAATGGGAAACTTTCTATTCAACTGTTCTTTGGCTTAGAACTGAGATTGCCCCTGGTAGGGGCAATCCGGAATGGTGAGGCTGTGGAAGGGAGATGGTGGTGGATGAAGGATGGAAAGACAAAGCTGTGAAATGGAGCTAGGCTGGGGTGCTGCATGGGCCAATACCCCTGGGGGACTGTTCCAGAGATGGGGTGGTCCTAAGAACTCTACTTGTCTGATACTTAATTTGAATGCCTTTGCATTTCTCACACTGGTGTCCCAGTTCTTCAGTGAAGTCAGTTTACAGACACAGACCTCACAGAATGGCCTTGTGTCAGTGCGGGTGGAAAGAGGAGGTGACACAGAAGTGGACCAGACACCATGTTTGCGATCTGAGGAGGGGATCCCCCAAATGAACCACAGATTGGAAGCAGGAGTCAGTCTGTGGGAGACCTGGGGGAGGCCTGGGGGCTCTGACTCAGGGCTGCACTTATTGAAGAAGTGAACGGGAGAACACACAGCTAAAGAAACACTGGAATCCAAACCTTAGCGTATTTGTGCAAAATGAAAGATCCTTGTCTATATAGCATATTACACATTCAAATGCCATGAAATAGTACACGCATCATCCAATTTCATAAAGTCCTATAAATTGCCATGACATGATTAAAAAAAAAAAAAAAGACCCAGAACTGTGTCTGTAGCATGAACTAATAAAATCATTTGCCTGTATACCTAGAAAAAGACCAGAAGGATCTCATCTAAATTTTTCATAAGTTTAATAGTAATTATATCTTAGGGATATAATTTTTTCTATAACTTTTTAACATGTTTTACAAAACTTCGTAAGTGGAATTTGTCTTTAGTTTTATAATCAAAAAATCTGAAAACAAACGGGACTTTTTGGAAAACATAGGTTAAAATGTGTTCCTGCTACATTGAATCAATGGGAAAAATTTAGCCTCAAATGTTTTAGTTCTTTTTTTCTTCTATTTTCACTAAGAAAAAAAGTATAATTATTACATAAGAAGAAAATAGCTTTATATTAATGGTTTTATTTATTGGCTATTTTGTGTTTAAACGCTATGACTTTATTCCCCTTTAAAAAAACTACATCAAAGGCCAAGTTATTAAATTAGAGGGAAATTACAGGTGTTAACAAGGAGTCTATATATGATTATCAATGTATAAGAAACAAAAATCTCGGCTCTAGAGAACAAGAGTATCAAAAATAAGAGAGCTAGTTGGTCTGCAGGATCTTCCAGCAGGCATCAGAAACATAATTATGTGGGTGGTGGTGGAAGCCTGTCATCTTGCCAGGTGGTGAAGTGGTAAAATATCCACCTGCCAATGCAGAAGATGTGGGGTTCAGTCCCTGGTCAGGAAGATGCCCTGGAGAAGGAAATGGCAGCCCACTCCAGTATTCTTGCCTGGGAAATCCCGTGGACAGAGGAGCCTGGTGGGCTACTGTCCATGGGGTCAGCAACAGTCTAACATGAGTAAGCACACACAGCGAGAGGCAGCTCTGAAGAAGCTGAGCTAGAGCTGAGATTTGTGAGGGTCTAAATTCCAAGAAAGGCAGAAAGTGATTCACCAGGGATTGAAAGACAGTCTATAGTTCAGATGTCTGAAGCACAGATTGTACCCTGACATTTAACTCATGAGTTCTCCTAGGTACCAGGAGTAGCATGGCTTGATTTACAAGAAAGAACTTATATGACATACAAACAAAGGAGGAAAAAAACGGCAGATGATGGTGCCAGGAATTTTGTCATGGAGACATTTCCCACCTGAATCTGGAGCACTGCCAAGTCAGCATCCAGAGCACTCTTGACTGGCAGTAATTTCCGGGTCACATGAATCTGTCTTTGCTTCTCAGCAATCTTGAGTTTCAGGAATCGGATCTTTTCCTCCAGGACATGTAGTTCAATTTCTCCATTTAGCTTCATCTTCTCTTGGATATTTATTTTTTCATAAAAAATGCACACTTCCTCTTCTCGCTCTATCAGCTGAACACCACTAGGGTCAAATTGAAAGGCAGAGGCTGAGAGGATTTAGAGGCCACTGTTTTACTAGTCATTGTGGTCCCTTCTGGATTTGGGTGCAGAATAACACATCAACATTGCATAATTCCAGAAGACAACAGATACTCACTGTTGGCTTTCTAGTTAAACTCTTACATTTTGAATTTTTCTGGGCATGAGACAGAGAAGGTTGTTTAGCATCTGGACTCTGAGCTAACTATGTTGTTGGCTGGCCATAGTATATCTGCAAGTCCCAAAGGTTCTCCTTGGATAGGAAAGAATGTCACTCCCCACACATGAACAACCTGATCCCAGAGTCTGATTTTCTGCAGACCCTTTTCATGGGCCAGACTTGCCAGCCAAGATCTGGCCAGAGTGCCCAGGCAGGCAGCCAGGGAATGTGTTTCTTGCAGCTATTCTGCTCTCTCTAACTTGCCAGACTCATTAGGCTCTTTCACAGTTAAATATCTCTGATGCACGTTTCCCCATAAGCAAAATTCTGTCTTTTGAAATCATGCCAGGGGAAAGACCCCTCCTGAGGAGACTATGGGGAAAAAACAAAGTAAGAATTTTCTAATTCCAGCCTCACAGAACGGACCAGGGTCTGGGAACACACTGCCTACATGCTTTGATTTGTGCCAGGAGCCACATGAGAGGACTTTCTTTTCCCAGAGAGAACACCTGCCAGGCCTTTGAAAAAGTTGTGTTTGTCGGGACTCTGAAGTTCTCCCCTGATACTGTCTGCATCTATTATCCCCAAGCAAGCTTTCATTGCTTTTTCTTTCTTTCTCTCGCCTCCCTCAAGACATGTGTGCACAGGGTTATATTTGGTTACTCTTAGCTCTGTTTTTTTTCTCACTTGCTGTTCACTGGGTCATCTCCCGAGCTGCTTTGATCTCTTGACATCAGAAGCCAGGTGCGATGCTTTATCACCTTTTTTACTTTCAGGGCCCAGCACTTACACAGAACACAGCCTTACACAGAACAGCACACAAGCAAGGTTTGATGAAAAAAAAAAAACAAAACCATAATGCCTGACATAATTACTACAAGGTTCTATAGTCTCAAATGCCAGATTTCTTAGAGCACAAGAAACTCGGGAAAACTGTTAAGTAGTAATCGATTAATACTATTATAGCTGGGAGAAATAATGCTTCAAGGGTAACACCTCTTGAAGGTGATACTTATTGCTGAGAAAATGTACTGGGTGAATCATTTAATAAATCTGTCCCCAAAGTGAATACAAGATCCAAAGACTTCTTATTTATATCAATTATTCTGAAATAATTTGATAGTATCCTAAGTGGTCGGAGAAGGCAATGGCACCCCACTCCAGTACTTTTGCCTGGCAAATCCCATGGACGGAGGAGCCTGGTGGGCTGCTGTCCATGGGGTCGCAAGAGTCAGACACGACTGAGCGACTTCACTTTCATGTTTCACTTTCATGTGTTGGAGAAGGAAACGGCAACCCACTCCAGTGTTCTTGCCTGGAGAATCCCAGGGACGGGGGAGCCTGGTGGGCTGCCGTCTCTGGGGTCACACAGAGTCGGACACGACTGAAGCGACTCAGCATCCTAAGTGGTAGCCTGAGAAAGGACTGTGATCTTTAAGCGAGCAGCTTCCCAAACCCTACTCTTGCCTGTCTCTCTTATGAGGACAAAGTGTCTTATTTTCAAGGAAAGCATACAGCCCCCCTCCCTGCCCTGCAGAGGCTAATGAGATCTAAGTGTCAAAGGACCCTCACTGTTCATTGTCAAGTCTAGATAGAAAAATGGGCAACATTTCTAAATCAGGTCTCTGGGTTCTTTACTCTCACATCAGGTTCCTGGTTTTCACCTTTCATTTCGACGCTGAACAGCTCTTTCATATTTCTTCCGAAGCTGTACCATCTCCTCTTCAATCATTGTGATCATGTTGGCAAGTCTGTCGATGTTATTTAACTGGGCCTCTTTCTTCTCTTTCATTTCTTGAAGTTTTGCTACAATTTTGCACACATCGTTTTGCATGCTTTCTCTGATGGTAATGTTGTTGGCATGCTTCAGCATAGAATTTTGTAGCTTTCTTTAAAAATAATGGGAAAATGGGTATGATTATAACTTCCTTTAGTTTCTTTAAAAACAATGAAGACTTCAGAAACATAAACTATCAAAGTAGCTCTTGCCTTAGCATGTTCCTTGAAATGACAGTAGTAATAGTAATGATAATGTTCATCATGTCACACTCTTTAGGAATTTCTGTAATGTTGCAAGTCTCCAACTTCCTCTAATCTGGATTAGGACATCTTTCCTTTGTGTTCAAGAATCTGCTGCTCCCCTTTATCAAAGCAAGAGACTACAGTGATTCATTTACTGCTCTCTTGTCACCAGGGGACTCTGCTGTCTCGAGGGTCTGACAATGTCCACTGGACCTAACGTAGTGCTGACTTAATGTGGCATTGGAATCAATGCCGAATGAATGCATGGCCTCTGTAAATGACATTTGCTTTCATGTAGGATGAGAACCTGATTAAGATGTTAGCTGTGCCTTTTCATACCAGTCCCCTCTCAGCTCTACCCCTATATCTCTTCCACTACCCCCCACACAAGAGCCTAGTTTGTAATATCTTTAGAAAAGGAAACCGGGCAATAATGGCCACCAGGAAAAGTTCAGGTTGTATAGATTCTATGGATCAGGGACTAAATACAGGTGGGAGAGTCCACCAGATCTTATCACATGGTAAATAATAAAGTTTAAAAAACAACCATTGGATTAATTCATTTAATAACAAAAAGTCCTATATAAAGGACTATCTCGGAGAAGGCAATGGCACCCCACTCCAGTACTCTTGCCTGGAAAATCCAATGGACGGAGGAGCCTGGTAGGCTGCAGTCCATGGGGTTGCTAAGAGTCGGACACGACTGAGCGACTTCACTTTCACTTTTCACTTTCATGCATTGGAGAAGGAAATGGCAACCCACTCCAGTGTTCTTGCCTGGAGAATCCCACGGACGGTGGAGCCTGATGGGCTGCCGTGTATGGGGTTGCACAGAGTTGGACACGACTGAAGCGACTTAGCAGTAGCAAAGGACTATCTATGGATTAAAAAAAGTGGGCCCAGAGAGCTAGGATTGCTTGCCCAAGGTCACACAACTAGTAAGTGGCAGGACTGGGTTTTGAGTCTGGAAAAGTACTGCCTCCCACAAGTACATTAGGTGCTTCAGGACTACAATCTTGGGATGCTGGTTAACTAACATTTGATTGTCTTCTAACTTTAAATGCAGATTGTCAAATTTGTGCTTTTATTTCTAGATGAATAAATGAAAATAAAATGAGAATAGTTACAGGTTCAGTTTTCCCCTCACTTAAAAAACCTACAGCTCCCAAGTAGAAGCATAAGGAATCACATTCAAATGCTTAGCTTGTCAGCTCTAAAGCAAGGAATGTGAGCAAGGGCTTTTCTAGCTGGTAGAAGACTTGTTTTCTACTTCCTCATCCCTAGGGTATTTTATCATTCAGTGACTCAGAAGAGAAACTTTTGAAAGGACAGTAGTTACTGTAAGACTTACCTTTCCTGAGTAACTGCACTGTTTCTTAAAATCTCCAGTTCATTTAATGACATTTTATGCCTTTCTTTTATTTCATTGACTTTCTGGTGAGCTTTGTGAAGTAAGTTAATAACTTTGTTTCTTTCATTTCGAATAGTGTCATACAGTTTAGCAAACTCTCTGAGTCTGTGAAAACACAAGAATTTTTGAAACTTGTGAAAGAAATATGTTTCCCTCTTTAAACTAACTAGATAAGTCCTCGAGTAATTCTTTTACCTCCGATGAATTTCACGTTTTTTCTTCCTGTGTATCTGGATTTCAAGATCCTTTGCTTTGATCTCCCTAACAATGTTGGTATATTTTTGCTGAAATATAAAAGTCAATTGTGAAATTTTTAAAAAGTCCAGCACCAACAGCATGTGGATATTCCCAGCCTCACCCCACCTCATAAGTATCCAATAAAGACCATTCTATCTTCATCAGCTGGGTTGTGCAGATCACAGGGAAGAGGTGAGGGCGGGGGCTGAAAATTACCTGGCCAGCTGAACTGAATTGCTTTGACTAGGACGAAGGGTTCATTAAAGGACAGAAGGATCCAGAGAGGAGGAAAAAAAAAAAAGGAGCCTGCCCACATTGGTTTGAGGAAAAGTTCAGGGAACTTTTCAAGAGCCAAAGAATGATTACGGAAAGCACAACTGGGTTGAGTGAGTGAGGAATTTGTGAAGGATAGTTGAGGGAGGGGGTTTGGAATCAGTTTTTTTTTTTTTTTTCCTTTTTAGAGGATAATTGCTTTACAATTTTGTGTTAGTTTCTGCCATACATCAACATGAATCAGCCATAGGTATGCATATGTCCCCTCCCTCTTGAGCATCCCTCCCACCTCACCTCCCACCCATCCCAACCCTCTAGGTTGTCATAGAACTGCTGAGAGTTGAAGCCTCAGTGATTTTTGGTGAGAGACTGAAGTCATAATTTTATTTTTGTTTGTTTATTTATTTTTGGCTGCAGTGGGTCTTAGTTGCATTTTTTTTTCCTTTTTAGAGGATAATTGCTTTACAATTTTGTGTTAGTTTCTGCCATACATCAACATGAATCAGCCATAGGTATGCATATGTCCCCTCCCTCTTGAGCATCCCTCCCACCTCACCTCCCACCCATCCCAACCCTCTAGGTTGTCATAGAACTGCTGAGAGTTGAAGCCTCAGTGATTTTTGGTGAGAGACGAAGTCATAATTTTATTTTTGTTTGTTTATTTATTTTTGGCTGCAGTGGGTCTTAGTTGCAGCGCGGAGGTTTCTCCTTAGTTGCCCGGCAGGGGCTCCAGAATGCGCAGGCTCAGTATTTGGGGCACAAGTGCTCTGGGGTGCAGGCTCCGTGGTGCAGCAGCTTAGTTCCCTCCCACCCCCCGCCCCCGCATGTGGAATCTTCCTGAACCAGAGCTCAAACCTGCGTCCCCTGTGTTGGAAGGTGGATTCTTAACCACTGGACCACCAGAGAAGTCCCTGAAACCGTGATTTTAAAGCACCTTTCCATTATTTGGTACTGTGGGTGTTTTTTCCTACAGAATGAAGTGATATGCTGAGACCAGCCCCATAAAGAGGTAAGAAACAAGATTCCACACAAATATTTTAAAAGACAGCAGTTACTGTTTCCAAAGTCCTCAAGATATACCAAGTGCTAAATGAACTAGTTACATCTTCAAATCTAAAGATGTTTTGTTTCTCATCTAGGGTGAGAAATGTATTCAAAGTACAGAATTTTGCTAGTAGAAACCAGTTTCTGCTGGCCTTAAGGACTGTGAGAGCAATTCCCATAAAAGAAACTAGGCATCTAAGTAACTGTGTCTATGAAGAATTAAAGAGATGTAAAGTGTAGTCATCCACTCCCACTTGGAGGTGATAGCAATGTTGACTTTCTTTGCCCTTCACCTTTTATCTTAGCGATGTAGATGAGAGGTGAAAATAAATAAGATTGACTGTTCCTTATGGAAAGTATAGTGTATTACCACTGTTTAACAGATTAATCAATCCCCAATGCTCAGACTAGTTCAGGGAAACAATATTTTCCTTTATTGATTTCCATATTTCAAGATAAAGAACTGATCTCCTTTGAGAGCAATTAGAGAGCTAAATTAGCCAATTTAGTCGTGAGATTTGACAGACACAGATTAGTCACACATGGTTAACACATGTATCAGGTTTTGAGGTTAATTTAAAAATTGTCTGGTTCATGAAACAGATCCAAGTCCTTGTAACAAGTATCCTGCTCCTTGTTTGGTTCCTCCTCGTCCTCCCCTCCACCATGCTGTTCCTTCAGGCTGCCTTATTTTCCCCATTCCTCCCTGTCCACTGTCTTTCCTTTCTTTACTGAAACCGCCTGAACTCGACTGGGCTTTGCCTGAGCTTCTGGGACAAGGATGCAAACTGTTCAACGGGGATTAAGTGACTTTCACCGCCTGACCTCTCCTCTTGGGCCTCACTATTTGACACACTTTCCCCATCGTCCCATGCCCCAACCATGCTAAACTTTTAGTCTCCCTCTCAGATATTCGGGAGTGGTGGGGGATGTGGTAGTAAGGGTTAAAGGGCAGTTTGACTAGCTGGCCACGTGCTGTGCGATGCAGATCTCCACCTTAGTTTTCTCTCATCTGTATTTACCCTCGCGGCTCACTAATGCTTTGGTGTGCATTCTTCCCGAAAAATAAGAAACGCTAGCCTGTGTGAATGCTTGCTCAGAATTAAACAGAGCTGCACAGCCAGCATCTGGGTCACATGGTAAATTTAGGTATTCTACTTTAGTAGCATGTCATATCATTTTAAAGAAGAGTTATATACTTATTTTAGTGTTTGGGGTGGTGGGTCTTCATTGCTGTGTGTGGGCTTTCTCTAGTTGCAGCAAGTGGGAGCTACTCTTTCTTGTGGTGCTCAGGCTTCTTATTGTGGTGGCTTCTCTCGCTGTGGAACACCAGCTCTAAGTGTGTAGTCCTCAGTGGTTGCAGCACTTGGGGTTAATTGCTCCGGGGCATGTGGGATCTTCCTGGACCAGGGATGGAACCCATGTCTCCTGCATTGGCAGGTAGATTCTTTACCACTAGACCACCAGGGAAACGCCATAATAATTTTTAAAAGAGAGTCTCTGGACACAATCCTTATGTGGAATAAATGATTGTAATGTTAGGATTTTAGCTACCATAGAAAGATTGTTTTTCTATTGTTTCATGGTTGATTTTGTTTGGGGGTGTTGCACTGGGTCAGCTCTGGCACTTGGCAGGAGCCCAGGGAAGGCATAGGGTGAAACAGTTCCTCAAGGTAACTATCCTCACATTGGTTTAAATGACACTGACTCGATGAACTTGGGAAGGAGAGTGGTCTGACGCTGCGGCTCCTGAGTTGTTCCGGTAGATCATGATGGACTGTGGGAAGAGTTGTTCCGGGTAGATCATGATGGACTGTGGGAAGGTGGTGAATCACAGACACCTGTGCCTTTGGGGCTGTCAGCCGTTTCCCCTGGAGGTACCCACCTTATTCTTACGGAAATTATCATCTGTTCAAATCCTCTGCTCATTGTCATTGATCTAATTCTTTTTCCCTCTAGATTGTTGACTGTTGCCAGCTGAATCCTGGGACTCTTTTTCATTGCATGGTTGAGTTTTGTTTAGGGAAGCTGTGTAGTCACTGAACTTGAAGGGGACTTAGTCATAGTTTTCTAATGAACATTGTATGAACATGAGGCTACCCTGGACTGTTGTGGTAATGAATGAATGGTTACAAAAATGCAGTTACCTGAGCTTTCAGGAAATCCTTGGATTTTTGCTCCTTCTCATCAATTTTGATTTGAGTCATACGGACAAGGTTGAAAAGCAGTTCTTGAATGTTTTCTTGCTCCTTTAAAAGCTTGTTTTCCTCAGCAAGTTGCTGTTCTACTAACTTAGACTCGGCTTCTGATAGGATTTTCTTTTGGAAAAACACAAATATTATAAAGTATTTATTTGAAGGAACACACTAAGGCCCTTGGACTGCAAGGAGATCCAACCAGTCCATCCTAAAGGAGATCAGTCCTGGGTGTTCATTGGAAGGACCAGTGTTGAAGCTGAAATTTCGATACTTTGGCCACCTGATGGGAAGAACTGACTCATTTGAAAAGACCCTGATGCTGGGAAAGATTGAGGGCAGGAGGAGAAGGGGACAACAGAGGATGAGATGGCTGGATGGCATCACCAACTCAATGGACATGGGTTTGGGTGGACTCTGGAAGTTGGTGATGGACAGGGAGGCCTGGCGTGCTGCAGTCATGGGGTTGCAAAGAGTCAGACATGACTGAGTGACTGAACTGAACTAAGGCCAGTATCTCAGGCTACTTTTAAAATCTTCTATGTAGAGCTTATTTTATTAAAACACAAAAAGTAACTCTACTGCCTTAGCACCAAGTATTTATCTTATAAAAAGAATGTGCAAACATGATAGCATAGAACTTTTTCTTATCCATACTGTATTTTCAAGTAAAGTTTTGAAGATAAATAAAAGCATGTTTTACTCTGACAGTAGTTTTGGATAAACAAAATCTGAAATTGGATATTGGTGAAATAATGCATTTATTATTTATTTTGAATCAGTAGGCTTTTTACTTTAAACTCTCATGAATTTGTATAATTTTTTTACCAGCTCAAACATATTTTTTTTCCGCCTCCAAAATTTTAATGTGGGTTTGAGTGGACTTTGAGATAAAGAAACAAACCCATATTAGGTAGGATCATACTCTCTCTGACTCTTCTACTAATGAGGTTTCATGGAACACAGTTAAAAACACAACTTTGCATTAGTCATTCTTAGAAACTTAAGTGAAACTTGATATTAACCTGCTGGGTTAAATTCCTCTTAGCTACTTCAACTTCCTTATGGAGTTCTCGCCTTCTGTCAGATAATGTAGAATCATCTTTAGGAATAGCTTCAATCTGAAAATCAGAATTTAAAACAGGTATTATATAAAAAAGAAATTTTCAGTGTCCTGTAGTCAACCCCATCATGAACCTTTTGAAAATGGTGGGCAAATTATGATTCTCACTCTTACAGGAAACTGCTTATTATGCTGATTATTCTTTGTAAAGTCATGGTAAATTGAAATATGAAGATTTGCAAGAGATTTGTAATTCACCAGCTGCAAATATTCTACTTCTTATTCATTTGGAAATAAAAACCTTACTACTCTTGATGAAAGTGAAAGTGGAGAGTGAAAAAGTTGGCTTAAAGCTCAACATTCAGAAAACGAAGATCATGGCATCTGGTCCCATCACTTCATGGCAAATAGATGAGGAAACAGTGGAAACAGTGGAAATAGTGTCAGGCTTTATTTTTTTGGGCTCCAAAATTACTCCAGATGGTGACTGCAGCCATGAAATTAAAAGACACTTACTCCTTGGAAGAAAAGTTATGACCAACCTAGATAGCATATTCAAAAGCAGAGACATTACTTTGCCAACAAAGGTCCGTCTAGTCAAGGCTATGGTTTTTCCTGTGGTCATGTATGGATGTGAGAGTTGGACTGTGAAGAAGGCTGAGCGCCGAAGAATTGATGCTTTTGAACTGTGGTGTTGGAGAAGACTCTTGAGAGTCCCTTGGACTGCAAGGAGATCCAACCAGTCCATTCTGAGGAAGATCAACCCTGGGATTTCTTTGGAAGGAATGATGCTGAAGCTGAAGCTCCAGTACTTTGGCCACCTCATGTCCCATCACTTCATGGGAAATAGATGGGGAAACAGTAGAAACAGTGTCAGACTTTATTTTTTTGGGCTCCAAAATCACTGCAGATGGTGACTGCAGCCATGAAATTAAAAGACACTTACTCCTTGGAAGAAAAGTTATGACCAACCTAGATAGCATATTCAAAAGCAGAGACATTACTTTGCCAACAAAGGTCCGTCTAGTCAAGGCTATGGTTTTTCCTGTGGTCATGTATGGATGTGAGAGTTGGACTGTGAAGAAGGCTGAGCGCCGAAGAATTGATGCTTTTGAACTGTGGTGTTGGAGAAGACTCTTGAGAGTCCCTTGGACTGCAAGGAGATCCAACCAGTCCATTCTGAGGAAGATCAACCCTGGGATTTCTTTGGAAGGAATGATGCTGAAGCTGAAGCTCCAGTACTTTGGCCACCTCATGCGAAGAGTTGACTCATTGGAAAAGACCCTGATGCTGGGAGGGATTGAGGGTAGGAGGAAAAGGGGACGACAGAGGATGAGATGGCTGGATGGTATCACTAACTCTATGGACATGAGTTTGAGTAAACTCTGGGAGTTGGTGATGGACAGGGAGGCCTGGCGTACTGCGATTCATGGGGTCGCAAAGAGTCGGATATGACTGAGCGACTGAACTGAATTGAACTAATAGCTGCTAACATTTATAGAGCGTGAGTATGTGTTAAGCAAAGTTCTAAGTGCTTATATGCATGCTGCTGCTGCTCTGCTAAGTCGCTCCAGTCGTGTCCAACTCTGTGCGACCCCATAGATGGCAGCCCACCAGGCTCTGCCATCCCTGGGATGCTCCAGGCAAGAACACTGGAGTGGGATGCCATTTCCTTCTCCAGTGCATGAGAGTGAAAAGTGAAAGTGAAGTCACTCAGTCATCCAACTCTTCACGACCCCATGGACTGCAGCCTACCAGGCTCCTCCATCCATGGGATTTTCCAGGCAAGAGTACTAGAGTGGGGTGCCATTCCCTACTCCAGCTTATGTGTATAGTCTTATTTAATTCTCATAATAACCCCATTAGGTAGGTAATATTATCTCCAATTGTAGAGATGAGAATGAGGAACAAAGACATTTAAGCACCTTGCAGGGTGGTATATGTGTAAACCCAGGCAGTTAGACTCAGAGCCCATGGTCTTAACACTGTATTTTACTACCTCTTTAATGACTCAGCACTTTGGAAACATCTTCAAATGATATTTTTTATATCAATACTTACCTGAATTCATTTATGAAATACTATAAAGAAAAATAGGGATTATTAAGAACAGAATAGTTGTCTACTCTGTAGTAGTTTGAGTACCTGGAAAGTTGTTATACAAAAGAAAACTCTCTTAACTTTTTTGTTGATACTTGAGATTCCACCATTACATTTCTATTGTATTAGCTTGTGCTTTTGTCCTCTGTCAAAGTACTTTGAAGAGAGAACATCTTATTATAAGATGTTGTTCCCTTACCAGCAATGAACTTATCAGATTCTTTATGATGGAGAAGAGAGCAGAGAAAAAGAGGACACATGGCAGGTGATGGGGAAGGAGCACCACCCAAGGATACACAAAGGGTTACATTGGGGTGCTGACTGCATACGTGACTCAGAGAAGATTTAGAGTTGGATCTCCACATCAAAAGCTCAGGACTCCAATCTGATGTGGTTTATTTCCTACTGTGACAGCACATACTTCTAGGCACCAAAGTTGAATACTGGCTAAAATTTTCTCAAGAAGAGATCATACTCTTTAGTGATTTAAAGGTCATTAAACAGGCTGAAATTAAAAGACATTTACTCCTTGGAAGAAAAGTTATGACCAACCTAGATAGAATATTCAAAAGCAGAGACATTACTTTGGCGACTAAGGTCCGTCTAGTCAAGGCTATGGTTTTTCCAGTAGTCATGTATAGATGTGAGAGTTGGACTGTGAAGAAGGCTGAGCGCCGAAGAATTGATGCTTTTGAACTGTTGTGTTGGAGAAGACTCTTGAGAGTCCCTTGGACTGCAAGGAGATCCAACCAGTCCATTCTGAGGAAGATCAACCCTGGGATTTCTTTGGAAGGAATGATGCTGAAGCTGAAGCTCCAGTACTTTGGCCACCTCATGTGAAGAGTTGACTCATTGGAAAAGACCCTGATTCTGGGAGGGATTGGGGGCAGGAGGAGAAGGGGACGACTAGGGATAAGATGGCTGATGGCGTCACTGACTCCATGGGCATGGGTCTGGGTGAACTCCGGGAGTTGGTGATGGACAGGGAGGCCTGGTGTGCTGCGATTCAAGGGGTCGCAAAGAGTCAGACATGACTGAGTGACTGAACTGAACTGAAACAGGATTCTTCTGAAGTTCACACTGATCTTTTAAAGTAGCTGAAATGTATCTTTGGATGTTCCACACCCACGAACCTGTGCATCTTCAGTAGGATTTTTTTTTTTTTGTCCACAGAGGCCCAGTGACATCCTGCTTTCCATGGCCTCTCCTACTGCAGAGAGCTAGCTGCTGAGAAGCATGTACTGAACTTAGGAAAATGAGACATGGTATTGTGAAATCCATGTAACAATATATAGCCTTTGTGATTTGGATGAGCAGATAATTCCTACAGCAGGTCAGAAAATGGAGAGCTCCATATAGACTTGAATAATCAAGGGAGGTTTCAAGGAAGAATTGAGAAGCCAGTGAGGAAGACTTTGATTTTTCCTTCTGGAAAGTAGAGTTAATTCTTCCTGGACATATTGGAGTCCAGCAAGTATCTTGGTCCCTGACTATTCTCTGCGCTGATGCCCAGGAGCAGGCTGCTCCAAATGTTGCTCCCAAGTGTAGGCAAATCAGTACATGTACACTGACAGGGACTACAGAAGCTTATACAGTTTCTGCAGAAGATATGATGAGAGCAAACTCATCAACTCCTCTGTCAACTAAAGGCTCCTGACAAATTTTCCTGGATTCAGGTCTCAGGCATTTTAAGTTTTTTACAATGTTTTAAATGATAAACAGTACTACAGTGAATGATACTCATTTTTTGAACTCTGCATAACTGCTTTTTGACATTTTCTCAATTCTCCACAAACCTAGCCCTCTAGTTTCAGGTGGGAATTACGTGTGCTTTGTTTATGAAAGAAGTAACAAGGTGAGCCATTGGTAGCAGAGCTTCCTGGCTGCCTAGCCAATATCTATCCTCCACTTTGACCTTACTAACAGAAGCCCAGTTTTGTTCAGAGCTGCGGTGTATCCAAAAATCTTCAAACTCCTTCAGAGTTGGGGGTGATGATAAGAGCCAGGTGGGCCAATAAAATGTCAGTGGAAATCTGGAGGTGCTCCTGGAAAAGTGACTGTTTTAGAAAGACAGTGTCAGCCAAGTCAGCTGCCATATGCATTTTGCTCTCTGCCCTTCCTCACTTCTGTATGATCTTATCCCCCGAGGCTTAATGACCATTTTTGTAATGAGAAAGCTCAGGGGCTTTGGACTTTCCATTATGTGAAACTGCTTGGTGTGTGCCTGTCTTTGGATTTTTTTTTTATTATTATTATTTGAATGAAGCAACCCCTATTTACTTAAGCCACTGTAATTGAGTGTCTATTACTTCCTGAAGCCAAATTAAAACCCTGATTGATACATCTCTTCCAAAGGAAATCTTCCTAAGGTAATCTGGGGAATAGGCTGGAGTTATGCTGAAGTTTCCACTAATGGAGAAGAGAAAAACTGATCAAGTATCAAAGTTCTAATATTAAGTTCTAATACCAAGGTGAAGTAATTGACCATTATTTTTGAGTCCCCAAACTGTATATATAGTATGTTTGTAAGTATTTTGTAAGTATTTGTAAGTTTTGTATGTATTCATTTTAGTTATTTATTTGATTTTTGTAGAGTAGCATTTGATATATTTTTTTAAACTGTGTGTTTATTATAACAAAAAATGAAAAAAGTAGGTAAAGTAAGAAATTAAACATCTTCACTGGCCACTTACACATTCAGATGCTACTCATCAGGAGGCAGCATTAATAGTTTGGTGTCTATTTTTCCTGACATTTTTAATACATGAACAAACATTTACTTTCATAAAATTAAGAAATTAGGCATATTCTGTTGTAAACTTCCCAATTACTTTGTATCAGGGAACTTCAGTTTTTTTAAGGCTCTGTTGTTTTTCTAAAATATTTCAAATTTTCATGAGGTCTGTGGAATTCTGGGAGAGTCTCTACAGTCAAAGGCCTAAGAGAATCAAACAGTTGTCCCTAGAGGGAAACAAATTTTGAAGAATAGCCTGAGCCCTTCATGCTTTCCTTATCTTTTTTGTTTTGGGAATGCTTGCAAGTCTGAAATGTTCAGGCTGGGAGTGACTGGCCTGACCCACTCCTATTTTCAAGTACTGCCAGTCAGCGTAGGACCATGGCTGGGCTAATTATAAGTCATAAGTTCAAAGAGGAAGTTAGTCTCTCCCTGAAACTGAACAGAACAAGAGCATAGACTTTTCTTGAAATCAGTGAAGGAAAAGGACTTTTATTTTCATTTCTGTTCTATGCTATTTGAGTGTTATTTTATGGACTTAATAGCTAGAATTAGTCCAATATAAATAGTGTTTCTTTACTAAAATATGAACAACTTGTGAGCATTCTACCACAATTTCTTCTTTGGTTGGGAGAAATCCCTTATATATTTGTATCAAGTGAGATAAGTCTATAGTGGCAAACCTCATCATCAGAAACAGCATGCAGTTAGCTTTATAGTATACTCTTAAATATAACTTGATAGCTAAGGACTACCAGATAGATGATAAAAATTTCTAGTAAGAAAGAGAAAAAATAAACAAGAACACAAAAACAGAAAAATGTAATTTGCAGAGAAAAGAAAAAAATAAAAAGTATTATTAATATCTTTGGTGAGATTAAAAAATGATATGAAGTATGCATAAGGGTATAATAAAAAATAAGCATTAGGAGAAAAATAGCTCATGGAAATTTAAAATATAACAGAATGGAAGAAAAAGTGGAGGAAATTTCCCTTGTAGCAAGTCAGAAAAACAAAACAATGGAAAATATGAGAAAAAAAAAGACAAGAAAATTGAAAGGATTTTTTGAGAAGGTCTAACATCTGGATAATAGAAGTCCCAGAAAGAGAATAGTAAAAGTGGACAAACTTGGAGAAATTATTTAAGATGGTGTTTCAGAGATGAAAAACGTGAGTCTCTTTATGCAAAGAACCCACTCTGTGTCCAGTAGGATGGCTAAAAGTAGAAGCCTCACAAGTGGGAACTTCATCATGAAATTTTAAGTTTCGGGAGGCAATAAAAAATCCTGTAAGTTTCCAGCATGGAAAAAAAAACTGGTTTCAAACAAAGAATCAAGCATGAGAATGGCACCAAGTGTCTTAGGAGTGCAATAAAAGACAATTGATCTATGCCTTCATTATGAGGAAAAATAATTTCCAATTAAAATATATCCAGTAAAATTATTAATTATCTGTTAAGCTAAAGTGAGGATAAAATATTTCCTGATATGCAAGGTGTTCTGATAGTGCATTTTCTGACACACCAGTCTTAAAAGATTACTTTCCATTCACCTTTTCTCAGATAAAGGAGGACAATATCCCCTTCCCACAAAAAGAGAATAAGTCAAAAGAGAAATAGAAGAGACTAATGGAATACGGGATCCAACATAGGAGAGAGATAAAGGGAGTCACCAAGATAGTGGAGTAAGGCTCCTAAGCTGGGGAGTGGACATGTAGAGAAGTGAGACCCAATTTGCCACAGATCAGAAAGCTGAGACTAGAACAGCAGCTTCTGATATCTGGCAGTTGACGTGGCACTCACAGCTGGGCCTTGGTGTTCTGTTGAACACAATTAACAGAAAATCACCATCAAACAAGACCATTCTATGATCATAGACAAAAACAAGACCACTTTGTATTTGTCTTTGGTCACAGATACAAATAAGAACATTGTCCAAGCCACAAAATATCATGTATTCCCATCTCCTGGTCTTCCTTGCCTATTATAGCTCTAACCTCAATCTAGTCTTTTCTCTTTCTGCCATAAAATTTATTAAGATACTCAATCATAGGATTACCCTCACTTTCTGACAATATTCAAATCTAAGGCAAAGTCCTGTTTTCTTAAACCATCCCCCAAAACACATAACACCAGCCCCAAACCTATGTGTCCTTTCTAATAGGCTACACTGAGATACCCTACTATTCTGCCTGGTGTGTATTTTCCCTTGCTGCAATGAGTAGTAAACTCAACTAATTCAACCATAGATGTGTTTCTACTGGTTTTTGGCTAGAGATTACTGAAAAGTCTCAGAAGTGATTTCTATAAGAAGATTAAATGAATAGACTACCAAAAGTGTTTTAACATGCTGAGAAGAATTTATTCACTAACAGGACAGTTTGGGGTTGAACTACTGATAAGTACACAGAAAACTACAAATAAAAACACAATGTTTATAAATATTGGGGAATACAATTTTGTAAGTAATTATCTAATGTGACTTAGGTGTAGGTAACATTTATTCATAATAATGTAAATATGAAACTTTAAAATTGTTAAAATTATAGCATAAAGCTATTTAGTATATGGAGAGACAAGAAATAGGTATGTTCAATGGACAGGGTATAAAATAAGCTTAATTCTCATCATTTATAGTGAGAAGTAAAAATAATCAGGTCTAAAACTGAAAAATAAAGGAGTAGCATTATTCACATATTACTTAAATGATGAAGATGGGTCACAAGAATCAGCTAAAGGAAGGGGACTTAATGAAGAATAGGAAATAAATGGTGTATGTGCTGTCATCTACCTTTCTGTACCTGAGGCAGACATCACTAATCAACTACAGAGCTGATCAGCCAGTGCTAAGTCTCAGTTCCTTTGCAAAATGTTCACTACAGGGGGCTACCACCAGCTGAAGAGAATTGGCACTTGCCTTCCTTGGACCATGTGATCTTTACAATTCCTCTCAGTTCTTTCATATAAAATAAAGAACATTGAATGTCTTGAGCAGGTGACACATTAAAGTATCATTTAAGATTTTTTTCAATTTTATTCTTTTCATTTAAGAATATTAGTAGCAAAATGGAGAGTAGATTGAACCTGGAAAAAATAGAACAAAGGGAGAATAGCTGGTGGCAGTGGCAGTCATTCAGATGATGCAGAGTAGATACTGGAAGGCTTTCCTGAGGGTTATCAGTAGGGCCTGAAGGCGCCATCCTCGCCATTGGAATGAATTAGCCATATTCAAAGTCTTATTCTGATTATAAAATTTTCTTTAGCCTTTGAAAAAGTTTATATATATATATGTACAGGAAGAAAAGCAACAGTTGTTTCTTGGTACCGTCTTCTTGGAACCACATATTTTCACATCTGTAATCACTTTATTCCTTGCAATAATCCCAGTTCAAAGGTTGAAAATGCCAAACATCAGCAGCTGTTCAGTGAATCTAGGATTTAAACCTGACTCTGCCTTGACTCAAAACTGATGCTTTCCTCTATATAGTTAAGTTGTCACAATTGCCTTGAACACTGGAAGGGAGTCACTAAGAGAAATGCAGAATCACTTCTAAGTCAGAGCAGAGAGAGATGAATCTTCTAGAAAATGACAAATAAAGGAAAAGTGCTGTTGGAAAAAGCAGTCTCCTGCCTGCAGCCTTTCCACCCCTACTTAGCTACAAAAGAGTGGGCTTTGGCCCTAGAACTCTTCCTTATGAAGAGATAGGGACTCCACACAGCCTGTACTGGGCTTATCACTTTGTGTGGGAATATCTTTCCCTGTTTCAGGCACAATGAGAACTCCTTGGTTCTGCTTAAGCCTGTGTGTCAGTGGCCCTCAGGCACACCGCCAGCTTTCACAGGAAGGATCAAATTTCCTTTCACCGTAGTAAGACAATTTGAGCAGAGGCCAATCACCCTGAGTTGGCCATCAGGAGAGACTGCCGGCCACTGGGGACCAAAGTTCACTCCGGAAGCTGATCTTCCTCTGCCTCTTCCTGTGCAGGTAGTGTTGTTCCATCCAGTGCTTGACTGTTGTGTTTTCCTTGGTGACTCCAACACCAAGATGCAATGGCCCCCTCCCCAGGATAGGTGAGTGGCGTGTGGCATTCTGCTTCCTTGGGATTGATGACCTGCCTGGGACACGACTTGATGTGTACATACAGAAAATGACAGCTACTTGGTTAGAGGATTTTGTTGTCACAATCTTGAGTATGTTTTTATTTTGAAAGAAAATAACCTTGCAGACATAATATTCCAACCCTAAAACATGACAGTGAATGTCAAAGCCAAATCCCCAGAGTCACTGAGGGGACTGTGTTAGTGTAGACATGGGGTTTTATTCCTCTTCTGCACCTCAGTGGAAGTCAATAGGAGCTATGATTACAATCAGAAGTGTGCTTGAATGTGTAGTTTGATTTCCTGAAAGTGTGATATCTTTAAGAAATTCTCTACATTTCAATTTGTCGTGGTTTTCCCTAACCCTAGCAAAGTCTCTATCCTATGGCAGACTGGTCCTTTTCTTTTTTTTAAAGCCCAGTAAAAATCATATATATTTCATGAAACTGCATGATCAACTGTATTTCAACATACAGAAACAGGGCCCATTGTACTTTAGTAATATAGGTAATATGGCACTTAAGGCTTTTCTTAATTAAAAGCCAAGAATCTTATTTGTATTTCTTTGAAGGAAAAGACTGTAATAAGGACAAAGTATTGGCAAAGCGATGAACCAAACAGAGAGGAAATTCTAATTATAGACTTCAGAATTCAGTTTAAGATCTATATGTATGTCGCTTTTCTTTTTACATTTTTCATATAACTATTTATTTTGGATATATTTCATTTTAGAGTATAATTAATTTACAGTGTCATGTTAATTTCTACTATACAGCAAAGGGGTTCAGATATATAGAGACATTTTTTTAAATATTCTTTTCCATATGGTTTTCACAGAATACTGAATACGGTTTCCTGTGCTATACGGTAGGCCTTCACTGTTTATCCATTCTATATATAATAGTTTGCATCTGCTAACCCCATTCCCACTGCATTCCTCCTCCACCTCCTCTCCCTTTTGGGAACCACAGATCTGTTCTCAATGTCTGTGATCCTGTTTCATAGATAAATTCATTTGTGTCATTTTTATGGATTCCACATAGAAGTGATATTTGCCTGTATTTTCTCCCAGACCACTGGTTGTCTTTTCTTTTTGTTTATGGTTTCCTTTGCTGTGCAAAAGCTTATATGTTTGATTGGTTTAGTTGCTAAGTCATGTCCGACTCTTGCAACCCCATGGACTATAGCCCGCAAGGCTCCTCTGTCCATGGGATTCTCCAGGCAAGAATATTGGAGTGGGTTGCTATTTCCTTCTCCAATATGTTTGATTAGGTCCCCTGTTTCTACTTTTCCTTTTATTTCTATTGCCTTGGTTAACTGACCTAAGAAAACATTGGTACAGTTTATGTCAGAGAATGTTTTACCTTTGTTTTCTTCTGGAAGTTTTAAGGTTTTGCATCTTATATTTAAGTCTTTAAGTCATTTTAGTTTATTTTTGTGTGTGGTGTCAGGCAGTGTTCTCTTATAACTTCATGAATTTTTATGAGGTTGTGTTCAACTTCCCCAACACAACTTACTGAAGAGACTGTCTTTTCTCCATTGTATATTCTTGCCTCCTTTGCCCAAGATTAACTGACCATAGATGTGTGGGTTTATTTCTGGGCTCTCTATTCTGTTGCATTGATCTATATGTTTTTGTACCAGTACTATGTTATTTTGATTACTGTATCTTTATAATATTGTCTAAAGTCTGGGAGGATTATGCCTCCAGCTTTGCTCCTTCTTGGCAGGCCCGCCTTCTACCTGCTCATGCCTAGACTTGGCAAATGCTTCAGGGAGGAAAAAGACTACCTGTATCTGTTCATCTAGGAAGTGTTTATACTGTATAGAATTTACTTCCACAACTCTCATACGTCTTTTAAAAATATGTGATTTTTAGTTTATTAATTTTTTTCTGGTTCTTATGACAGGACACATGGTCTACTCCAACGCTTTATGTCTTAACTGGAAGTAGAAATGGCAGAGTTACATTTTATATTCTGTTTATGTGCCGTTCTATTTTAAATTTTCTGATAAAGACAAACTTAATTCTGTTTAGTGTTTGTAATATTTTAGAACCAATATTGTGACTGTTATCAGCTTATAATTGCTTTTGAGATCACCAATATGTATTTCTCTATGTGACAAGCTATCTTACTGCTCCCATTCAACTTATCTTTCTTTCCACTTTTAAGGAGAATGTTTTGTTGAGTCAGCATTAGCAACATATTTAATAAACTAACTTCAGATTTCTTTAAACAATAATAGGACAAAAATTATCATTGCTTTTAGTAATCTACTATGGTGATTCCAGTAGTAAGTGAAGTTTGCTAAGTCACTTCAATAGCCAACTTCACTTACTACTGGAATCACCATGGTAGATTACTAAAAGCAATGATACTTTTTGTCCTATTGTTGTTTAAAGAAATCTTACTATGGTTATTTGCTTAATAAATAAGGATTGCTTTATTAATAAAAGCAACATTTACTGGTCTTAAGAGCCTTCTATTCACCACATCTATGTTTCCACCAATTCTTGGAATAAATATTTTAACTGTTCATCACTGTAGATCTCATTGTGAGTGAGGTGGAGTACCAGAAAGTCTGTATTTATCCAAAGTTCCAACTTAACTTTCTAATGTGCAATGCTTTGGGCTAAGATGGTATAGCTTACAGTAAGCCAGTACTTTGAGTAAGAATAACTTGAAAAGTTAGATTAAAAAATATGTTTGAAAGTATAAGAGTTGCAAAGATCTAGAGTCTTGAACGGTTCTAACATTATCTAGGATAAAAGAATTTATACTGGACTCTAATGAATCAAGGATGAATGGTGTAATCTTAAGGGTAGCCACTGAAAGACTGAGAGTGAAAACTAATGCATATCAAAAAATCGGGAAAATAGAAAAATTCACTTTTTTGATTAATTTGAAAGAAGAAAAGACAAGAGACAAAATGGTACAAAAAATAGATAAGACAGAGAAAAAGCAATAGTAATACAGTGGCCATAAGCCCAATTGTATCTGTGCATGCTCAGTCACGTCTGACTTTTTGCAACCCCAGGGACTGCAGCCTGCCAAGCTCCTCTGACCATGGGGTTTTCCCAACAAAAATACTACCATGGATTGCCACTTTCTTCTCCAGCAAATGTACTTTTGGACTAAATACAAGAACTGAAAGGCAGAAAATTTCAGACTAGATATTAAAAAGTATATGCTATGTAGGAAAGACACACCTGGCTAAGGACACAGAAGGGATGAAAGTAAATGGATAGATGAGGAAATAACCATAAAAACAACCACAAAAAAGTAGTGTAATGGTTGATGTAGAAAATGTAAGCTTTGATAGAGAAAAACATTTTTAGAGTTTAAAACTTTTCACAGTTGTAAAGGAATCAATCTACGTGTAGAAATTTTAATAAAACTATTAAAATAGATGAGAAACATAAATACTATTGTTTTAATAATGAAAATAATAAACATTATGTTTGTTTTGTAAAAGTGTGAAAAGCACTTTTCACCCCAGTGAGATATAAAATAGTTCATGAGTGCCGTTTGACAGCAAACTCAAGACCTAGTCATTCAGAACATTCATAACTCTACCAGTTATTTTCACAATTTAATAAAAGTTGGTCTTTCAGTCATGATAGGGTAGGTTATTGCCTCAGACACAAGCCTAACTGTCATTACCCAAAAGCATGAAAGCTTATTTCTTGCTCTGACAAAGTGGCCAGTCAAGGTGGTTTTCCAAGGCCACAGTTGGCTCGGTATTCCTGGATGCATTCATTTCCAACATTTCCATGTCATCCCTAGAAGTCACTGCAATGGCCATGGGAGGGTGGAAAGGGGCTATAGGTTCTCATACTGCTCTAGGATGGAAGGAACATGTGCCATTCTGCCCACAATCCATTGACCAGAACCAGTCCTATGACCCTGCTCAATGGCAGAGGGTACAAGGAAGTATAAATCTTCTATATGCCCAGAAGGAGAGGAGAATTAGGCTTATAGGTTAGAATTGGAAATGTCTACCATAGCTGGAAACTCCTGTTTATGTTTCTGAGGTCATGAATCTCTATAAGGTCATGAAGCATGACAATCCTGAAGAGAACAGGTATGATTTTTGTACCCCCACTGCTTCATCTCAGAGACTGATCTCTTTTTCACCAAAGGAAGCACTGGCCAAGGCGTGGGCATCGGGATGCAGTCCTTTTCATGATTCACTGCCTTTCAGCAGTGCTTGGTCCACTGGCACAGGAGGTGCCATGTGAAAGAGGAGGGAATCAGAGACAATGGGACCAAAATCCCTCCATATGCGAGCATAAAGGTAGTGAGAAGGTAATAGCTATATTGAACATTCTCTAGCTGTAGTACACCTCTGATACACACAAAATTATTCAGGGAGCTGACACTGGGTTCTGATGGGCGTTGGCTAACTGGAGTTGCAGGCTGGCTGTCTATCCATATTCACATGATCTGGTCTTGTTTCTGACTGTTGTAGTCTCAATAACAGCATTCTGGATCGGACTCTTTGAACTCTTTCAAACATAGTGGTTCACTTGGTTCTACCCTGAAGTGAACCCATTAGCTCTTCCAGAACTGGATGGCCTAACTGCCTCCTGTGGCCAGGCTGATGTATGATTCCAATTAGACATTTCTCTAATCTTGGGATAACAAAAAGATTGAAACGACTGGGCCTCTATAATAGATTTGATGCATTTTAAAGCTCTCTCTCATCTGTTCTATTCCTTTCCCTCTTTCCCTATTGACAGCAAAAACAAGTTCTTGAAATATGTTTGCTTCAAAAAGATGGTACTGAGGGAATTTCCTGGCTGTCTATGGTTAGGACTTTGTGTTCTCACTGCTGAGGGCCTGGATTCAATCCAGGTAAGGGAACAAGATCCCACAAGCTGCACCAGGCTTCCCAAAGGAAAAAAAGAACAAACCAAAAACCAAAAAGATGGCACTGAGCTTGCAAACCAGACAGCAGGGTTCAGCACCCACCTCTAGCAGAAGCCTTTGGTGCAGGGCTTGAGTTTGATTGAGTGCATCCCAGGACACTTTCAAGAGTAGCTCCATTTTTTTTAAATTTCGAAAATCTCGTTCTTTCTCTCTTTGCTTACGAGACAGTTCATCATGGTAGTTATGCTTGTCAATAAGACAGTTTCGTAAATTGAGATCCAAGATCCCTCTGTTCCAGGTAAAAAGAGAATATGAAAGTGATTTGTCATCAGCTGCCCTTTTTCAAGATAGCATGGTCAGGAGGTATATACAGAACTATCTTCATGTTAGAATCAAATTTTAAGTAATGCCAAAAGCAATTTTGTTTGCAAGTTCTTGTCAGTGTCACAGTCATTAAAACCCAAGTAGAAGAACAAATTGGCAGAGACAGAAATTCTAGTTTCTCTGAAATTTTACTTAAAAATGGGAATTAACACTCTCCTAGAGACACATCATGGAATTGCTCCTTTTAGGAAAAATATCATGATTACCTCAGAAATGCTGTAATCTGCAGGGAAAAAAAAAATCCTTAAATTATAGCACACTCCAGTGATACAATTTTCCAGAGGTACATTAGAGAAACTTTAAAAAAAAAAAAACAATAAATCGGTCCTTAAGATTTGGTCACAAGAAATTGAGGACAATAAAGAATAAAGGATAAAAAATACTTTAAAATGCTTTATTTAGTAATACATTTTTATTAATGGTAAAATGATTTAAAATTCTATAAAAATGTTTACTAAGTGAATATAAATCTGAGATTATTTTGAATCTTAAAATAGAAATCAAAGAAATATTTAGATGACAAAACACATTAATATAACAAACCTTTCAGTTAGAGAACTTGCTTCATTCTCTCTAGTTAATTCTAATAGTTTGACCAATTGGTTATATTCTCGCTCTTTAATTTCAAGTAAGGCCCGTTTGCCTTCAACTTCCTTATTACATCCTCCTTCTCTTCCATTACAGCATTAATTTTGGTTTCAACTTTCTTTAGGGAATCATTTAGCTCTTTGAGTTCATATTCCAAGACAAGTTTTTTCTTTTCCATTTCTCTGTGGGGATACATACGCACATATGTATGTATATACACAACACAGTCACACATACACATTTGCCTTATTTTGAGCCCTGAATGTCTTCACCTGTTTGTACTTTCTAACTAGGCAACAGAAGGTCTAGTCATAAAGTCAGAAGTGAGATGAAGACCACAGATGAGTGGGACTGAGGGAGCATCTTCACTGAGTGTCACTGCGGCTAAGCATTTGGCCAGCTTCCCTTTCTGTCCCCGGCGCTACTGTCTCTTGGGATTCAACCCTCACCCTCTGAACTGACCTAAGCCTCTCAGCATTGGTACTGGCGGGGCTTGGGTTTTAGAGCCACTACTACTGTCTCCTCTTTCCCCTCTTCTCCAGACTTTTGTATCTCCACTTGTTTTTTTGGTTCCTCTAAACTTTGAGAATTTTCTCTGTGATTTCTGCCTCTAATCGACTCTAAATGTGTAGGGACTTATACACACAGATAGCTGACATGTGAAGAATTACTGTTTTTTGGGTTTCAGGCATCTGGCTGGCTGACATATCTAGACCGTGAAATTCTACAGAGTTCAAACAACTTATTCCATATGCAGTTCTGTTAAAGTCAGTTACTCTCCATAGAGACATGATTTATATGTTAGAAAGAGAATATTGTCCCAAAATTAAGACATAAGTAAGTGTTAGGAATGACAGTAATGGGCTGCACTACATTCTTTTAAAGAACTTAATGTAAAAAAAAAAAAAAAAAAGAACTTAATGTGTACAACCTAGAGAGAGCCAAATGCAGATATTTCTAAAATTATCGCAGTAATTTGATATGCTCAGTGGCTAATATTCTTGTTTTAGCATGCACACATAACTTGGGGAAGAGTGGGCAGGAGGGATAGAAAATAAAAATATTAAACCATACACTTTTTTGCGTGTTTTTTTTCTATCTCTTTTCCAATTTGTACAGGGATGGACTGACGATGGACCACTTCATCCTAGTAAAGAAATGGAGCCGTGTTAAATTATGTACTCTTAGATGAGAAGCAGTTAAGCAAATTAAATAGAGAGAGAAAGAAGCTACAAGGTGTAGAATTTTTACTCTCTGTCCTGTACCCTGCAGTGTGCTTTAATTATTCCATTTAATTCTTGTAATGACCTTTCAATATGGTTGTGGTTAGCATTTGAAAGAGGAGCTAACTGACTGTAGTGAATGGTGTGGGTGCTCTGCCCAGGTTCTCTTTACGGAGATACACCCATCCCTCAGCTTTTGAAGGCTGCTAAGGAAAAGGTCAGTTTTCATTCCAATCACAAAGAAAGGCAATGCCAAAGAATGCTCAAACTACAGCACAATTGCACTCATCTCACACGCTAGTCAAGTAATGCTCAGAATTCTCCAAGCCAGGCTTCAGCAATACGTGAACTGTGAACTTCCTGATGTTCAAGCTGGTTTTAGAAAAGGCAGAGGAACCAGAGATCAAATTGCCAACATCCGCTGGATCATGGAAAAAGCAAGAAAGTTCCAGAAAAACATCTCTTTCTGCTCTATTGACTATGCCAAAGCCTTTGACTGTGTGGATCACAATAAACTGTGGAAAATTCTGAAAGAGATGGGAATACCAGACCACCTGACTTGCCTCTTGAGAAACCTGTATGCAGGTCAGGAAGCAACAGTTAGAACTGGACATGGAAAAACAGACTGGTTCCAAATAGGAAAAGGAGTATGTCAAGGCTGTATATTGTCACCCTGCTTATTTAACTTATATGCAGAGTACATCATGAGAAACACTGGACTGGAAGAAACACAAGCTGGAATCAAGATTGCCGGGAGAAATATCAATAACCTCAGATATGCAGATGACACCACCGTTATGGCAGAAAGTGAAGAGGAGCTAAAAAGCCTCTTGATGAAAGTGAAAGAGGAGAGTGAAAAAGTTGGCTTAAAGCTCAACATTCAGAAAACGAAGATCATGGCATCTGGTCCCATCACTTCATGGGAAATAGATGGGGAAACAGTGGAAACAGTGTCATATTTTGTTTTGGGGGGGCTCCAAAATCACTGCTGATGGTGATTGCGGCCATGGAATTAAAAGACACTTACTCCTTGGAAGAAAAGTTATAACCAACCTAGNGAAAAAGTTGGCTTAAAGCTCAACATTCAGAAAAGATCATGGCATCCGGTCCCATCACTTCATGGCAAATAGATGGGAAAACTATGGAAACAGTGTCAGACTTTGTTTTTTTGGGCTCCAGAATCACTGCAGATGGTGACTGCAGCCATGAAATTAAAAGATGCTTACTCCTTGGAAGAAAAATTATGACCAACCTAGATAGCATATTCAAAAGCAGAGACATCACTTTGCGGACTAAGGTCCATCTAGTCAAGGCTATGTATTTTCCAGTGGTCATGTATGGATGTGAGAGTTGGACTGTGAAGAAGACTGAGTGCCAAAGAATTGATGCTTTTGAACTGTAGTGTTGGAGAAGACTCTTCAGAGTCCCTGGACTCCAAGGAGATCCATCCAGTTCATTCTAAAGGAGATCAGTCTGGGTGTTCATTGGAGAGACTGATGCTAAAGCTGAAACTCCAATACTTTGGCCACCTCATGTGAAGAGTTGACTCACTGGAAAAGACCCTGATGCTAGGAAGGATTGGGGGCAGGAGGAGAAGGGATGACAGAGGATGAGATGGCTGGATGGCATCACTGACTCGATGGGTGTGAGTCTGAGTGAACTCCGGGAGTTGGTAATGAACAGGGAGGACTGGTGTGCTGCGATTCATGGGGTTGCAAAGAATCAGACACAACTGAGTGACTGAACTGAACTGAATTGAATGTAATCAGTAGCAATGAGCAAAGCAAATTATCCTTCATAATGTGGGTGAACCATAGCCAAGCAATTGAAGTCTTAAAAACAAATAAACAAACAACTGAGGTCACTCAGCTAGTAAGGACTCAAGATTACCTTCTGACTAAAGGATGCAACATCAGCTCCTTTTAGAATTTCCAGCTTGCTGGCCTGCCTTGCAAATTTTAGCCCCTACAATTGTGTGCCAATTCCTTAAAAGAATTTTTTTCTCCTTATATGTGTCTCTGTTTCTCTGGGAGAAATTCATCCTAGTAAATTTGCTTTATTTTTAGAAGTTTTAAATTTTCTTTTAGAAATGTCTATTTAAATTTGTACTGTAAAAATATTACACATAATATTTAAAACTAATCCCAAAATACTGTTTTTGATGTTGTTGTAAACTTTGATCCTGCTGTTATTATTTGATTGTTACTGGTAAAAGAGATTTGACTAATGTGCTATTTTCAACTTCAGTTTTTCTAAAGTCATTTGTCTATCTATTTCATTTTAGTAGAGATAGTCTAAAATTATTTATGTATATGATTTTTTTTCTGTGAAAAGACATATTACTTCTTTATTCCCAATGTTTTACCTTGTATTGCTTTTTCCTGCCTCATACAGAAAGGAAAGCAAAACCTTAGGAGAAATGATCAGTTTCATTTCATGCTGTAGGAAATGACATAAGGAAATTAAAGCAAGATTGATAATGGGAGGAGAGAGAACAACATTAAAGAAAAAAACTATGGCCATACTTGATTCTATAAACAACTCAGATCTTTTCATATGTTTTTCATAACTAAAATAAAAACAATAGACAAATTCAATATAATATTTCTGCAATAATTCCAAGCAACCTGACTATATTATTATCCATATATCAATAATATTTTTATCTAATTGAAAATAAAATATTTACCAAATATAGACAACTATTCCAAGAGAATATATACTCTTTCCACTTCTGAAAGAACTGAGAACTTTCAGAACTGGAGACTATATCAGTTCGATAAAAGACTAAGGAAGAAAGCAGAATCTTTTCAGGTGTCAATTTATTTTCATGATGATTAGCAATTATCATGCACACAGAAAAAGCAGAATACAGTGACACAAAGAGGGCAAGATTTTTTTTTTAAAGATAGAAAGAAAATAGTGACTGCTTGAACAACATGGTATATTTTGTCCCTGCTATTGGGCATTGTGAGTGTCTTGGCACTGGGCAGGACAGTATTAGTTAATATCGTGAATTCTGGAGCCAAATGACCTGGGTTCACATTCTATCTGTCTCAGTGTGTGATCACGCTGTCATCTTGGGAGACATTTTAAATCTTTCTGTGCTTCATATGTAAGATTCAGATAATTACTGTAGCAACCTAATAGGGTTATTATGAGGATTAAATGAGTTATTATTCAAAAACGATTTAGAAGAATGCCAGACACATATTAAGTTGTATGTGTCTGTGTGTATTTTAATACAATTTTAAATAAATTCCTCTTTAGAAAGAAAGCATATTATTCATATGCCTCAAGGCAAAAGTATAATAGTTGTCACAAGAATTATTCCCATGACTGGTTCAAAAAGTTATATGTTTAATTACACAAAGATTATAGATTTTCTATACAGAGTATTCTTAGTCCATTTTATAGGTTATTATCATAAAAGAAAAAGATACTACTAAAATGTTTCAAGCATTAATGAAGAGTGAAGATTCTCCTACAGCACTCTGTGTTCTTTCTTCCTTTCTTTATTCATCGTATCACAATTTCTTAGTCTTCACATGGCAGTCAGAATGTGACTTTCTCAGGAAGGTCTCTGATCCCTGTTCCTAGGATAGATATCTCAAAGTACCCTATATTCTTGCTTTTATGATACTCATAATAATGGTAATTAAATGTTCCTCTAATCATTCCTTTATATATTTTCTTGACAAAACTTTAAGCTGTTAAAATAAAAGAGTGTTTCTTCCACATCTGTTTTCAGTGGAGGGTCTAATACAAAGTATCCATAAGTTCCCTGAGACAAGGGATCTAGCTATATTCTTTTTATCCCTAGCATATTAGTGATATTAAATAATGTAACATAAGATAAAAATAATGAATTATTATTTTTGAGTGATAAGTCAAAGTTTTGCTTTGCAAAGTTACAATGTGAATTTTTGGTTCTTCACTTTGAAAACACTACCTTAGTTTACTGTCCAGCAATATAATTCTATTCTAACTCTCTGGCTTTTACTTAAGGTCATGTGCATATGTTTGTATTAAGGGCCAAGTGAGAAGCAAAATTTTATGATGGTCCCCAATAATCTGGCTTCCAATGTACGTATATATTCTTTAAGGAAAACACTTCCAATAAAACACTAATCTATGTGCTGCTACAAAGGGATTTTGAAGACAACTAAAATTCCAAATCAGCTGACCTTATAATGGAAAAATATAGACAGGTGCTTCAATAACTGGGTCTAGAAGTTAGATCAGCCCTGGGATTTCTTTGGAAGGAATGATGCTAAAGCTGAAACTCCAGTACTTTGGCCACTTCATGTGAAGAATTGACTCATTGGAAAAGACTCTGATGCTGGGAGGGATTGGGGGCAGGAGGAGAAGGGGATGACAGAGGATGATATGGCTGGATGGCATCATGACCCGATGGATGTGAGTCTGGGTGAAGTCCAGGATTTGGTGATGGACAGGGAGGCCTGGAGTGCTGCGATTCATGGGGTTGCAAGGAGTCAGACATGACTGAGTGAATGAACTGAACTGAACTGAATTGAGAAGTTAAAGACAGGGAACATAGTGGTGATATTGGTGGTGGTATCAAAGATACCTGCAGAGTGAGAAAATTTCCACTCAAGAGAAACCCTGCATTGTTAGCTATGAAGATGGTAAGAAATAAATAGAAATTTAAAAATAATAATACAGCAGTCTCTAGGATCTGAGAGTGACCTTCAACTACTAACAAGAACATAGAGACTTTTCAGCCAAACGGAACTGAAATTTACCAACAATTTGAATGAATTTTGAAATGGATTCTTCCCCAGACCCTTAAGACAAGAAGACAGCTTGACAGACATCTTGAATTTCAACCACTGGGATATTGAGAAACCACCTGCATTGTACCCCGACTTCTGAGCCACAGACTTGTGAGCTAATAAGTGAGGATTGTTTCAAGTCACTAAGTTTACAACAATTTGTAATGCAACAATATAAGTGGAAATATCTCTTTATAGAAACAAGTATATTTGATTTGGAAACATAAAGAAAAGTTGTACAAAGCTCAGATGAATTAAACTTGTCTGACTGTAACTTTTTGAGAGTCAGTGTTAACTGTTTAACAGTAAAATTTTGAATACTAAAAATACAAATATATGTATATAAATTATTATATTTATCTAAATTAATAAATTAAAATTTAAATAACATTTTAATATAAATTTATTTATTTTAATTGGAGGCTAATTACTTTACAATATTGTATTGGTTTTGCCATGCATCAACATGTATCTACCACAGGTGTACATGTGTTTCCCCATTCTAAAACCCCCTCCCACCTCCATCCCCTTACTATCCCTCTGGGTCATCCCAGTGCACCAGCCCCGAACATCCTGTATCATGCATTGAACCTGGACTGGAGATTCGTTTCACATATTATACATGTTTTAATCCATTCTCCCAAATCATCCCACCCTCTCCCTCTCCCACAGAGTCCATAAGACTGTTCTATACATCTGTGTCTCTTTTGCTGTCCTACATACAGGGTTATCATTACCATCTTTCTAAATTCCATATATATGTGTTAGTATACTGTATTGGTGTTTTTCTTTCTGGCTTACTTCACTCTGTATAATAGGCTCCAGTTTCATCCACCTCATTAGAACTGATTCAAATGTATTCTTTTTAATGGCTGAGTAATACTCTATAGTGTATATGTACCACAGCTTTCTTATCCATTTGTCTGCTGATGGACCTCTAGGTTGCTTCCATGTCCTGGCTATTATAATCAGTGCTGCAATGAACATTGGGGTATACATGTCTCTTTCAATTCTGGTTTCCTTGGTGTTTATGCCCAGCACTGGGATTGCTGGGTCATATGGAAGTTCTATTTCCAGTTTCTTAAGGAATTTCCACGCTGTTCTCCATAGTGTCTGAACTAGTTTGCATTCCCACCAACAGTGTAAGAGGGTTCCCTTTTCTTGACACCCTCTCCAGCATTTATTGTAGACTTTTGGATAGCAGCCATTCTGACTGGTGTGAAATGGTACCTCATTGTGGTTTTGATTTGCATTTCTCTGATAATGAGTGATGTTGAGCATCTTTTCATGTGTTTGTTAGCCATCTGTATGTCTCCTTTGGAGAAATGTCTGTTTAATTCTTTGGCCCATTTCTTGATTGGGTCTTTTATTTTTCTGGAATTCAGCTGCAGGAGTTGCTTGTATATTTTTGAGATTAATTCTTTGTCAGTTCCTTCATTTGTTATTATTTTCTCCCATTCAGAAGTCTGTCTTTTCACCTTGCTTATAGTTTCCTTTGTTGTGCAGAAGCTTTTAATTTTAATTAGGTCTCATTTGTTTATACATCTTTTCATGTGTTTGTTAGCCATCTGTATGTCTCCTTTGGAGAAATGTCTGTTTAATTCTTTGGCCCATTTCTTGATTGGGTCTTTTATTTTTCTGGAATTCAGCTGCAGGAGTTGCTTGTATATTTTTGAGATTAATTCTTTGTCAGTTCCTTCATTTGTTATTATTTTCTCCCATTCAGAAGTCTGTCTTTTCACCTTGCTTATAGTTTCCTTTGTTGTGCAGAAGCTTTTAATTTTAATTAGGTCTCATTTGTTTATTTTTGCTTTTATTTCCAATATTCTGGGAGGTGGGTCATAGAGGATCCTGCTGTAATTTATGTCAGAGAGTGTTTTGCCTATGTTCTCCTCTAGGAGTTTTATAGCTTAAAAATGAGTCTCAAAAATGATGAAAGAGAGACATTTATGAAAATATCTTATTACAAACATCCTGTCTATTATCTCTATTCATGAAGACAATGTTAATGGAAATAAAGATTTTTAAACAGTATTTTTAAAATAAGTACTGTAAACTTGGAGGGATTTTGTTATTTATGCTTCCAAACACATGCTGACTTGTTTGTTTATGCCAGAAACATAATCCATATTTATAGCTCTCAAGAGTTTCTTTCTTTCCACATCCATTGACCTTCTTCACTACATTCCATGTACTTGTTTGATCCCCACCACTTTGTTTGAAAATCACAAGGGGAGAGAACAATTACAATGCCCATTGCATTTGAAGTTCAGGTCTGTGCCATTTTTCTGTGTCCTCCTACAAAACAAGGAGAATCTGTAACCTCTAGATAATAAGGAAAATAATTTTTCTGTGTAAGTGAAACAATTCATAGATTCTAAGCCTGGAAAGCTGCGGATGCAAGAAACAAGCAGTGAAGGGTCAAGGTGAAGAGGAGCTTCTGATATTCTTCAGCAGTGTAGCAGCTGCTGCACTATGTTATGTTCAGTTCCCAGTACTTCTTCCTTCTTTCATAATGTTTTTGAAGCAATACTGAGCATCCTTTATATATCTGAGTCCCTAGCATTATTGTCTCATGTTGCTTTATTACCATAATAAACTTGTGAATCATAGTAACTAACGCAGTAGGGCTCCTATGACGAATTCATTTTCATAACCTCTTTTGTTGTCATAAATGTGATCCAAAAGGGTGCCATGTCAGCAGTTCTTCACTGCTTATTAATCTAACACATTACAGAGATTCATTTAAAACTTCAACAGATGTAATATAATGAAACACTCTACTTATATTACAATTATGCTAACACTTAATAATAATTGAGCTTCTGTGCCTATATTTCATTTTGCTCTAAAGACAATTGAATCTTTTTGAAAGTAGCTAACCCTCAGCAGGTGTTTTGCTTAAAAAGCTAGCATAATTAAATGAGAAGGAAAAAGTGATGATGGCACAGGCAACAAGTCTGCAACTGAAAGGTGGAAATTAAAGAAATTTGGAGATCTAGCTGTTCTTAAAGTGAAACCAAGGTTACAAAATAAAAATTTAGAGTCTTAATGAGAATTTATAAATACATGGAAGTAAGAAGTAGTAAAAATGTGTCTTGATGTGATTAGCACAGCTTGTTGCCATTAAATTAATATGTAGAATTATGTCAAGTGTAAACAAGTTATTCATAAACAGCTCATCAAACTCTGTTCTTGAAAGTTTAGTAATGACAGGAACTCTAAATAGCCATTCTAGTGATTAACATTATACCAATATTTCCATCATGCCATATTTAACTCTAACATCTATAGCCTATAAAAAATACCACTGCAATATAGAAATTAAGCACCAAATACTGATGAGACAGACATTTGTTAACAAATAATCAAATTTTTCCTCCAAATGCAAAATATATATTCCAGATATTTATGCCCCAGAAATTTTCTTTAATGGAAGTATTTTAATCTTACAATGAAACATGTAATTTTAACTGGAATTCCCTAAATGACATTATCATCTCCACATGCTTCATTTTAATTTTAAGTAACTATGACTGAGTTTTAAATTGATGATGAAACATAATGATAAATAAAAAGGTATTTATAGTCTGTTTTAAGAAAGTATATTTATTTGTTAGTACCACAATTATACTTTGATTATATAAGCTAATTAAATGCCTTAATAGATATTGAATATCAGATATCTTTTCTCTAGAGAATTTATATTCTAGAAAAAGGCATTCCATAAGCAAATATATAATGATAAATTGTGACAACAGCTGTGACTAAAACAAAAGTAAGTTAGTGTAGGAGAATCACCCAGTGGATACATTTAGAATACAAGATCTGTGCTTCTCACAGGGAGACATTTTAAAGGAGTCTGAGTGAACTCCAGGAGATGGTGATAGACAGGGAGGCCTGACATGCTACAATTCATGGGGTCGCAAAGTGTCAGACATGACTGAGTGACTGAACTGAACTGAAAATGAGTAGAGTAGCCCTACACTGAGAATATGTACTTGAGATCTCTGATCAGTATAGATATAGTAGATCATTAATGATTAAGGATAAAATTTGAGTAAATTTAGTTGATGAAGAATCTCTTAGGGTTCAGTTCAGTTCATTCGCTCAGTCGTGTCCGACTCTTTGCGACCCCATGAATCGCAGTACGTCAGGCCTCCCTGTCCATCACCAACTCCCGGACTTCACTCAGACTCACGTCCATTGAGTCTGTGATGCCATCCAGCCATCTCACCCTCGGTCGTCCCCTTCTCCTCCTGCCCCCAATCCCTCCCAGCATCAGGGTCTTTTCCAATGAGTCAACTCTTCGCATAATGTGGCCAAAGTACTGGAGCTTCAGTTTTAGCATCATTCCTTCCAAAGAAATCCCAGGGTTGATCTCCTTCAGAATGGACTGGTTGGATCTCCTTGCAGTCCAAGGGACTCTCAAGAGTCTTCTCCAACACCACAGTTCAAAAGCATCAATTCTTCTGCGCTCAGCCTTCTTCACAGTCCAACTCTCACATCCATACATGACCACAGGAAAAACCATAGCCTTGACTAGACGGACCTTAGTAGGGTTGATCTCCTTCAGAATGGACTGGTTGGATCTCCTTCAGTCCAAGGGACTCTCAAGAGTCTTCTCCAACACCACAGTTCAAAAGCATCAATTCTTCTGCGCTCAGCCTTCTTCACAGTCCAACCCTCACATCCATACATGACCACAGGAAAAACCATAGCTTTGACTAGATGGACCTTAGTCGGCAAAGTAATGTCTCTGCTTTTTTTTTTTTTTCCATTGGTCCTTTTATTCATGTATAACATATAATTTGAAATATATTAAAGCAAACATCAAAGTAATGACTTTATCAACCTTGCAAATTTAAACTATGAAGTTCAAATTATTTTCATAAATAGAAATGTTTACATTTGCAGTGATTATAAACTATATTTAATTATCCAGACAATATTGTAGCAAGAATTTTTTTGTTAATCATCATATACATCTAAAAAGACTACCATAAGCTTTGCTTTTAAATATACTGTCTAGGTTGGTCATAACTTTTCTTCCAAGGAGTAAGCACCTTTTAATTTCATGGCTGCAGTCACCATCTGCAGTGATTTTGGAGCCCAAAAAAACAAAGTCTGACACTGTTTCTACTGTTTCCCCATCTATTTCCCATGAAGTGATGGGGCCAGATGCCATGATCTTCGTTTTCTGAATGTTGAGCTTTAAGCCAACTTTTTCACTCTCCTCTTTCACTTTCAACAAGGGACTTTTTAGCTCCTCTTCACTTTCTGCCATAAGGGTGGTGTCATCTGCATATCTGAGGTTATTTGGGATTTTATTTTAATTATAAAGGTCATGACAAAGGTCATGACAATTTTTTAAGTATATGCTGCTGCTGTTGCTGCTAAGTCGCTTCAGTCGTGTCTGACTCTGTGTGACCCCATAGACGGCAGCCCACCAGGCTCCGCCATCCTTGGGATTCTCCAGGCAAGAACACTGGAGTGGGTTGCCATTTCCTTCTCCAATGCAGGAAAGTGAAAAGTGAAAGTGAAATCGCTCAGTCGTGTCTGACTTTTAGCAACCCCATGGACTGCAGCCTACCAGGGTCCTCCACCCATGGGATTTGACGGCCAGAGTACTGGAGTGGGGTGCCATATGGAAAGTGATTAATTTTAATCTTTCAAGATATCATTTTGATGCTTTCTGTAGTGGGTAGTATGAACACCAGACTTGAGTCCCAGTATACATCAACTCCGGCTTTTGCAATAATGTAGGTGAGTGATGATGCCTCAGACCAAACATTAAATATTAGGTCTTTGGGAACGAAAACTAGGCATTGAGTCTCTAAAGTTCCTCATAAGATATGAGAAAAATCCTGTTAGTGGTAGAAGATTTTATTAATTTATGAATTTATGAGTTTTTGAGTCTTCCTTGGTGGCTCAGATGGTAAGAATCTGCTGGCAATGCAGGAAAATTGGGTTTAATCCCTGGGTCAGGAAGATCTCCTGGAGAAAGGAATGGCCACCTATTCCAGTATTCTTGCTTAAAGAATTCCATGGACAGAAGAGTCTGGCATGCTACAGTCCATGTGGTCACAAACAGTCAGACACCACTAAGCAACCAACACTAATGAGTTTTCCTGCTTTGCCTTATTGCATAATACTCTAATGTGTGAAAGTGAAAGTGAAGTCGCTCAGTCTTGTCCGACTCTTTGTGACCCCCATGGACACCAGGCTCCTCCTTCTATGGGATTTTCTAAGGAAGAGTACTGGAGTGGGTTTCCGTTTCCTGCTCCAGGGGATCTTCCCGATCCAGGGATCGAACCCAGGTCTCCTGGATTGTAGACAGACGCTTTAACGTCTGAGCCACCAGGGAAGTCCACTCTGATGTGTAGTTTTCTTAAATATACTGTTAATTAAAAATAAATGTGCAAAGGCAAATATATGATATTGTTTATATGTGGAGTCTTTTTTTAAAAAAATGATACAAATGACTTATATACAAAACAGAAATTGACTCACAGACATAGAAAACAAACTTACGGTTATCAAAGGGGAAATCAGGGGACGGTATAGATTAGGAATTTGTGATTAACACATGCACACTACTACATATAAAACAGGTAACCAACAAGGAATAGTTCTCCCTCAGCTTAAGGGAGATCAACCAAACTACACTCAATATTCCTCAGTAGCACAGTAGACTATACTTCTAAAAAGGACAAGAATGTGAAAAAAAAAAATCAGTATTCACAGCGTTGTTGTTCAGCCACCCAGTCGTGTAGACTCTTTTCGACCCCATGGACTGCAGCACACCATGCCTCCCTGTCCCTCTTCATCTCCTGGAATTTGCCCAAGTTCATGTTTATTGCATCGATGATGCTGTCCAACCATCTCATCCTGTGATGCCTTCTTCTCCTGCCCTCAATCTTTCCCAGCATTGGGAACTTTTCCAATGAGTCATCTGTTAGCATCAGTTGACCAAAATACTGGAACTTCAGCTTCAGCGTCAGTCCTTCCAGTGAATACTCAGGGTTGATCTCCCTTAAAACTGACTGTATTGATCTCCTTGTTGTCCAAGAGACTATCAGGAGTCTTCTCCAGCACCACAGTTTGAAGGCATCAGTTCTTCAGCATTCTGTCTTCTTTACCATCCAGCTCTCACAACTGTACGTGGCCACTGGGAAGACCACAGCTTTTGACTTTATGAAACTTTGTTGGCAAAGTAGTCTCTGCTTTTCAATACACTGTCTAGGTTTGTCATCGCTTTCCTGCCAAGAAGCAAACACCTTCTTTTTTATGGCTGCAGTCACCATCCACAGTCCTTTTGGAGCCCAGGAAGAGGAAATCTGCCACTGCTTCCACCATTTTCCCTTATATTTGCCATGAAGTAATGGGGCCAGATGCTATGATCTTAGTTTTTTGTTTGTTTGTTTCTTTGTTTTTATTCTTAAGCCAGCTCTTTCACTCTCATCCTTCTCCCTCATGAAGAGGCTCTTCAGTTCGTTTTTGCTTTCTGCCATTAGAATAGTATCATCTGCATATCTGAAGTTGTTGAGGTTTCTCAATATTCCTCAGTAGCACAGGAAACTATACTCCTATAAAGGCCAGAATGTGAAAAAAAAATCGATATACACAGTATGTATAACCAAATCACTTTACTGTACACCTAAACTAACAAAACATTGTAAATCAGCTATACATCAATAAAAATAAACTAAAAGTGCATAGTAAATCATGATGAAATGAATATTGGACAAAAATATTTTAAAAAATAATGCAAAAGAGGAGGCTTTTTTTAATTCCAAGATGTAAGATCTTAATTTATTGAGTGAAATATGATTTCCTTACAAAATATCTAGAAACTAATAAAAGAAGGAAGTATGATTTGTCTTTACAAAATAAATACTTTGAAAATTGTAAAAAAAAAAAAATTGTGTCATTTGTAAAAAAAAAAAAAAATTGTGTCATTTGAAAT
Source organism: Aepyceros melampus (assembly GCA_006408695.1). Classification (NCBI taxonomy): domain Eukaryota; kingdom Metazoa; phylum Chordata; class Mammalia; order Artiodactyla; family Bovidae; genus Aepyceros; species Aepyceros melampus. The sequence goes on along the minus strand of SJXQ01010887.1, from coordinate 11,548 downwards.
AAAAGAATTCCTGGTACTGCCATTCAACATGAAATCTTTTCATGTGAAATCCTTAAATGATAATCCCATGTCTGATAAAAATGACTGTCACAGCTCCTTAATTCTCATGCTGAGTTACTATGCCCAGGATTATAATTTCTCCTCCAGAATTAACTCTGGGCTTGTCCAAGCTGCTAACGGTGCTTAAATCATAGTGTAGCTTTAAGTCCACCTCTGCTTAGATCATTACAAACTCAAGTAAATAGTCTGATACTGCAGGTCAGAAAAAAGTATCAACAAAATCCTTATTTCTAACAGATTTCTCCACATTGCACTGAAGAATATAACCAATAATCACTAACAGAATAACTGCATCCAAGCCTACCTCTTAATCAAGTAAAATGACTACCTGACCATTGGGAAGGAAGTCTGCAGTGGTGAATAGCATCAGGACACTTCAGAGAGAGCAAAGATTGTGTTCTCAGTGGTCCTTGCTTTGCAAACTGGCTCTGCATTCAACAAGGTTTTAAGTTTTTAGAATCATTTACCTGATTACAAATGCTGATAAGTCTGGCTGAAAATAGCCTTGCAAGAATTAGATATGATGCTTGCAAACCATCATTAGAGTGTCTGATGCATGACAAGCACTTTGCACATTGTGACTATGTTTCTCGACCTGTTTTAAACAGAAAATCAAGCTTATTTAATGTTGCCTTCAAAAGCTTAATGCTTGCAAAATATCAGTAAAGCTGCTAATCAAATGAAAATGGCAATTGCCAGGACATTTTGTTTTACTCTAAGACACCAGGAATCAGGAAGATATTATGTGATAACTTTAGTATATAAACACACATTGATCATTCTCCCAATTTCCAAAAAGTCACTCTCAGTATAGAAATATTCATCACCAACTATTCTTACAACTAAATGGAAACCTGGCAAAAATATTGGGGTGTGGTGAACTGTAGCCCATCAGGCTTCTCAATACAGGAAAATGGTAAGGAAGGAACTGATACCAAAAAAAAAAGGCAAAATATTATATACTTCACCATAAAGCATATCTTTCATTTCAGATCAAATTTTATGCTAATCTTTCAGCCTGAGAACCAAGAGTTTATTTACAAAGCCATCTTTTTTTTTCCGTAAAGATTTTCACAGTTATTCATTCATTTAAGAAACCCAAGAATTTCACATACTCTTTGCAATGCCATGGACTGTAGCCCACTGGGCTCTTCTGTCCATGGGGATTCTCCAGACAACAATACTGGAATGAATTGCTGTGCCCTCCTCCAGGAGGTCTTCCCAACATAGGGATTGAACCAAGGTCTCTTATGTCTCCTGCATTAGCAGTGGGTTCTTTACCACTAGTGCCACCTGGGAAGCCCTATATTTATGCAATTACATGTTAATCATATGAAACAAATATATAAGAAAATGTTATATAACCATGTTATATCACAACATCCCTTGTGAGCCTTCTCAATGATTTTAGATCACATATCTTTAACTCTGAATGACTAAACTACTTCTGTCCCAAGAGCTGAAGATCTGCTCTTTCCATATGTCTTAGAAGAGTTAACAGCAGATTTTTGCAGAATGATCTCACTCTTGTTACATATTAAGGCTTTGTTAACAAATATAAAGCCTTTCAAATAATACAACATGGAATTCTTAAACCCTCCCTTTCATTCAACCTGCTTTCCTGAAATAGCAATAACTTGGACAATATATAAATAGTAAAAATGTAAATACACTGTCCAAATGGTCTGCTGCTCTGGTAGCTCAGCTGGTAAAGAATTCACCTGCAATGCAGAAGAACCCAGTTCCATTCATGGGTCAGGAAGATGCACTGGAGAAGGGATAGGCTACCCACTTCAGTATTTTTGGACTTCCTTGGTGGCTCAGAAGGTAAAGAATCTGCCTGCAATGCAGAAGACCTGGATTTGATCATTGGTTTGGGAAGATATCCTGGAGAAAGGACCAGCCACCCATTCCAGTATTCTGGTCTGGAGAATTCCATGGACTGTACAGTCCATGAGGTCGCAGACAGTTGGACAGGACTAAACGACTTTCACTTTCTATCTAAAACAGCATTTAAGTGTATGTTGTAAAGCATTCAGAGGGAAATGTAGCCTCAATTCTTTGGGGATTTTTCCCAGTCACAGTGAGCCAAGGAAATATTAAAAATAAGTCAAGGAAATATTAAATATATTAAGAACAGACTTTAAAAAATCTAAGTTGTAGTGTTTGTACTAATTTTGTGCAGAGAAGACTGGGAACAAGCTCTCTCAGAAAATACTTTGATAATAAATAGAATTTGGCTAATAGTTATTGGTGGAGCATTTTCAAGTTTTTACTAAATACTCATGGAAAGCCAAAAATAAGAGATTGTTTGAATACAGAATAGTAAGGCTGACAGCCAACCTCTTATAATCTAGGACTGCTGCTGTGGCTGCTGATAAGTCGCTTCAGTCATGCCCGACTCTGTGCGACCACAGAGACCGCAGCCCACCAGGCTCCACTGCCTCTGGGATTCTCCAGGCAAGAACGCTGGAGTGGGTTGCCATTTCCTTCACCAATGCATGAAAGTGAAACGTGAAAGTAAAGTCGCTCAGTCGTGTCTGACTCTTCGCGACCCCATGGACAGCAACCCACCAGGCTCCTCTGTCCATGGGATTTGCCAGGCAAGAGTACTGGAGTGGGGTGCCATTGCCTTCTCCGATAACCTAGGACAGATTTTCAAAAAAACACAAGATTTATAAAACTGGATTAAAGAATGTCATAGGGGAAATTAGCTAGAGGCTATTTTACCCCTCCCATTCCTTTATTCCCTGGTTTATAAGCAGAAGGAAAAGCCCACTAAATAATTGGGCATCTAACCATGGTGCTGAACATGGTGCTTTAGTTAGCTCAACTCCACTCCAAAACTACCATTGCCATATCACAGTGGGCAGGATACTTTGGTGACAGGCAAATGATAGTGATGTATTGAATTTTGAGACTTTGATTTTCCAAGAGTAATTTGTTGTTGCCAGCCAGAGTAAAGGCCTTAGTAAATTCTTATAAATCCCCATATGCTCTATGTATATGAGTATCAGAAGGGCAAAGAAGAAAAAAAAAAAAAAAGGACAGATGGAAAGAATCACAGTTTATTAGAGCACTATGGTTAAAACCTTGGATAGTAAAAACTGAGCCATATGTTGACACACACAGACCTGCTATCCAAGTTTGGTTCAGAGAGAAGACATCAATCAGCAGCCAAGAGGTCGAGATTTGCACCAAGTGAACATCAAACATTCATTTGATACGCACCAGATTTTGACAGGTCACTATCAAGAATCAGTAAATCAAGGATCATTTAAGATTGAAAAAAGGCTCCCCTTCTCTGTGCAGAGTTTCATAGTATCACTCTGGAGGTAGTCATTATCTTTGCTTTACTGTCACATTCTCATAGTGCCCTCTGCTGCCTTTCAGGTAGGCTTGGAGATGACAGGTTGGTTGACAGCTAAAGGATGTGCTTTCATATATTTGAGACCAACAAGAAGGAAAAATAATGAGATTTCCTTTGTTATATGTTTTTCATACCAAAAGATATATTTTAAAGCCATTCTAAGTTCTCATAAGCAGTACTTCAACCCAGATCAAATATCCCCCATGAATACATCTTAGAATATTCTATCCAAGTAAATGAAAAGAAGTATACTTTAATTTTGTAATAATAGATTTATTAACAAAAATGCTTTCAAGAAGTTAAATATTCTTTAGTTGATGAGCTAACATTGATAAGTTAGCAAGTCATTGCTTAAAATCTTAACTACATAAAAATAACATTTATACTAAAGATTATGAAGCTCCAAAAAAGTATTCTCATCCACTAATTGTTGAAATTATCATTCAGTATATCAGTAAATGATTCTAGAATGATTTTGCAATTGAGAAAATCTAGTCCAATTTAAGAAGATGAGAACTATCTTTTTAATTCAAATTGCTTGCAAAGAGAAAAAGGTTTACAATTTTCAGAAAATTGCAATACAAACGCAACAAATAAGAAATAATTTATAACAAAGCTCATAAGATAGTAGCAGAACTTTTTTTCATATTACATAGTTACACCTTTAAAATTCACCTAGTAATTCTCATAGAAATCTATAATAATATAGCAGAACAGTTTAGAGCACAAAATAAAATGGTGCAATGTTTTGAAACTCATTTAAAGAAAGTCTGTAGTAAGTTAATATGAAATGGAGTTTAAAAATATATCAACCTGTACATATAAACTCATGTCCAAAATCACAGTGAATACTGCAAGCCAGTTTTATAATATACAAAAACAACAGCAGACAGTTTTGCTTTGAAATTTGCTTTATGTAAAATCACATTTTGATATTTCTTTTTATAGTGAGTAAATGTAAAAGTAAATATCACAGTAAAAAATAATGTATTTTATACGTGCTTTGTGTTAATAGTGTAAATTTATCGATGAATATTGAAGCTAGCAGTAGAAAAAAAAATTCCAAAATACAGTAAATCACACAAAGACATAATTTGTTCTGTTATATATTCTAAAGGTTATATTTATACTATGAGCAGTGAATGAGATTAATGAGCTTTCTCAGCACAGTAAAAATCCTCCTCAGAAACAGAAGCTAAATTGCAATAAATCATGGATTTATGTTCACGTATTTATGGGATGGGAAAGATTTAGAGTTCCTCTGTAGAGAAAGCCATCCCAAGTAAAAGAGAAAATTATGGCATCCGTAACATAAAGGTAGATAAACTGGGGCAAGCTCAAAGTTGTGCATTCAGTATGCTTTAATAATGTCAATATTTATTAAAAGTAATTATCACAGCAGACTCTCCTGGTTATACTTCACCAGAAGTGACAAAATGCTAGTTCAATATGTTAGTTACCTTCATATGATTATGTATCAAGACCAATTAAAATAGAGCTATCATTTTTCTACATTTCCCTTAAAACTAAGTGCCACTTTTCCTTTCAAAAATGTGTCAGCAGTATTACAGGTGATAGAGTGTAATTCATCAACTATAAAATATTTCATATCATTTATGCCAATAACCCAAACTTAGATCACTGCCTAACAATATTTTTCCTTATTTGTTAAAAAACAGATCCTCTCATCATATTTGGCTATCTAGTAAGAGTATAATCTCTGACATTTATATAAAAAAGATTTTTGATCACAAATTTTGTGGACAAATATCATGAAGACAATCTATTATCATTTTTAAGTGAATAGGATCCTGGTCTCTTCCATTTGTGGCATCTTACAGGGCTTCCCTGGTGGTGCAGAGGTTAAAGCATCTGCCTGCAATGTGGGAGACCTGGGTTTGATCTCTGGGTCAGGAAGATTCCCTGGAGAAGGAAATGGCAACCCACTCCAGTATTCTTGCCTGGAGAATCTCATGGATGGAGGAGTTTGGTGGACTACAGTCCACAGGTCACAAAGAGTCGGACACGAGTGAGCGACTTTACTGGAAAAATTATCTGAAGACAAACACTGGGAATACAATTATAGCAATACTAACCCAGATGCCAAAAGCCTAGTAAATTTTATTTTGTCTGCAGCTCTAAATGAAAGAGTCACTATCAGAAACAGTAGAGTGAACTTTCTACTCAATATCCTGAAAAGAAAAAACAATAAAATCCAATATTTTTGTTTCTGGTGATGTTATTCAATCTGCTTCAAATACATTGTAATGCTAAGAAAAGAGGAAACCAGGTTGTTTTGAAAAAAATCAAAATCATTTCAAGAGAAATATTGACAAATAAGAAAATTTTGCTGTTTAGAAAATAATTCCAATCTTGACAAATAATGATACAGTAACGAAAGGGACAAAATCTTGTAAGGCCTGGAATGTCATGTTTCAGACATTTTGAAATGGGCTGCTCTTCCAACAATGTTCAGAAAGAGATCAGACAAACCACAGAGATAAATTTAGATCTTCTGTGCTCACATATGAGTAAAACATTTTTGTAACGATTATACAACCTCTATTAATTCTTCATAAACTAGAGACTGCTTGATGGAAGCACCAGAAGTTACTCAGATTGGAGGGCAACATAACTTTCCAAAGGTAGATTATTTTGGGTTTTTTGAGAAATGTATATCCATTAATGGATGAGCAATAACTTTCATATTTCTAAACAATTTGAATTCATTCAGTTTAAATATTTCCAAAGAGCATATTTAATGAGCACTACTTGAGAAAGAGCCAAAAGTATAAAAATGAATGTTGTTGTTGTTGTGTTGTTGTTAGTCATTCAGTCATGCCCGACTCTTTGCGACCCCATGGACTGCAGTCCACCAGGCTCCTCTGTCCATGAGATTTTCCAGGCAAGGATACTGGAGTGAGTTGCCATTTCCTTCTCCAGGGGATCTTCCCAATCCAGGAATCGAACCTGAGTCTCCTGCACTGCAGACAAATTCTTTACTGACTGAGCTACAAGGGAAGCCCATATAAAAATGAATAGTGCATAATAATATATCTAAAACTGAGAACAATCCTGGGTGGAGATAATATGATTTTTTATATTTCATGAAATTAAAATGTAACAATTTTTAAAACAGCATGCAACTTTGAAAAAAGATTAATCTACATTTATTTCTAAGATTCAATAAGTAGCAAATTGACAAAAGGTAAACTATTTCTGATTTGGCCTGCTTACAGACACCTTGTTATCAAATAAATTAGTCTTTATGTATGTCACATTTTCACTTATGCATCCATACATTTTGACTACTTGTTAACAATAATTGGCAAGTACCAATGATTTTTGTTTCATTACATAAATCAACAAAATAATGTATCTTATTCCCAGCCAAATTTCTTCATTTCTATCTAAACATGAAAGCTATAAAATGGGTTAATTGTATTCTTTTGTAGTATGTTCACACTTGTTCAAAATTTTATAGGAATCCTATTATTATAGCAGATTTTAAAACACCACACTCTTAAAAATAAGCTGATCGATGTATTATTCATGCCTCATAAAGCTGTACAATGTAAGATGAGGTCAAAAGTAAGACTATTTCAGCTTAGTTCTTTCTTAAAACCTACTCATTTATAGTCAGTTCTACATGGAAAATTTTACATTTTCTCATTTCCAAGAAAACTACTTCTCTATGTAAAAGAACTACAAAAATATCTTTATTAATAACTAATGAATTTTTTATAAAAGAATAAATGCATAACAGCAAAAGGATATCAACTCTTCTCATTTACACATGGCATGATTATGCTTTAATAGGAATAGTTCCAGAACACAAAAGCTAAAGATGATTAAAGTGCTGTTAACAAACAGTAGATGACAAGAACAGAAAATCTTTCCAGGTTCAAGGAACATTAAAATCTACACAATCTCCAAATTTAGTAATTATAACAAGCTTGGAATACGAAAAATAGATAAACTAACACCAGTCTGATGGTATAAACATTTATTCTTATTTACTTTCAAGTGATTTAATTATCCCACACCAAAGCTCTCAGTTCCGTTCAGTTCAATTCAGTCACTCAGTCGTGACTGACTGCGACCTCGTGAATCTCAGCACGCCAAGGCCTCCCTGTCCATCACCAACTCCCGGAGTCTACCCAAACTCAAGTCCATTGAGTCGGTTATGCCATCTAACAATTTCATATGCTGTTGTCCCCTTCTCCTGCCCTCAATCTTTCTCAGAGTCAGGGTTTTTTCAAATGAGTCAGCTCTTCACATCATGTGGCCAAAGTATTGAAGTTTCAGCTTCAACACCAGTCTTCCAATGAAGACCAGGGAATGATCTCGTTTAGGATGGATTGGTTGGATCTCCTTGAAATCCAAGGGACTTTCAAGAGTTTTCTCCAACACCACAGTTCAAAAGCATTAATTCTTCAGTCTCAGCTTTCTTTATAGTCCGACAGTCACATCCATACATAACTCCTGGAAAAACCATAGTTTTGACGAGATGGACCTTTATTGACAAAGTAATGTCTCTGCTCTTTAAAATGCTGTCTAGCTTGGTCCCAACTTTCCTTCCAAAGAATAAACATCTTTTAATTTCATGGCTGAAATCACCATCTGCAGTGATTTTGGAGCCCAAAAAAACAAAGTCTGACACTGTTTCTACTGTTTCCCCATCTATTTCCCATGAAGTGATGGGGCCAGATGCATGATTTTCGTTTTCTGAATGTTGTGCTTTGAGCCAACTTTTCACTCTCCTCTTTCACTTACATGAAGAGGCTCTTTAGTTCTTCACTTTCTGCCATAAGGGTGGTGTCATCTGCATATCTGAGGTTATTGATATTTCTCCTGGCAAGCTTGATTCCAGCTTCTGCTTCTTCCAGCCTGGCATTTCTCATGATGTGCTCTACATATAAGTTAAATAAGCAGGTGACAATATATACAGCCTTAACATACTCCTTTTCCTATTTGGAACCAGTCTGTTCTTCCATGTCCAGTTCTAACTGTTTCCTCTTGACCTGTATACAGGTTTCTCAAGAGGCAGGTCAGGTGGTCTGGTATTCCCATCTCTTGAAGAATTTTCCACAGTTTGTGGTGATCCACACAGTCAAAGGCTTTGGCATAGTCAATAAAGCAGAAATATATGTTCTTCTGGAACTCTTGCTTTTTTCGATGATCCAGCGGATGTTGGCAATTTGATCTCTGGTTCCTCTGCCTTTTCTAAAACCAGCTTGAACACCTGGAATTTCATGGTTCACGTATTGCTAAAGCCTGGCTTGGAGAATTTTGAGCACTACTTTACTCGCATGTGAGATGAGTGCAACTGTGCAGTAGCTTCAGCATTCTTTGGCATTACATTTGTCTGGGATTGGAATGAAAACTGGCCTTTCCCAGTCTTGTGGCCACTGCTGAGTTTTCCAAATTTGCTGGCATATTGAGTGCAGCACTTTCACAGCACATATTTTAGGATCTGAAGTAACTCAACTGGAATTCCATCACCTCCACTAGCTTTGTTCATAGTGATGCTTCCTAAGGTCCACTTGACTTCACATATAGGATGTCTGGCTCTAGGTGAGTGATCACACCATCGTGATTATCTGGGTTGGGAAGATCCTTTTTGTACAGTTCTACTATTGTGTATTCTTGCCACGTCTTCTTAATATCTTCTGCCTCTGTTATGTCCATATTATTTCTGTCCTTTATTGTGCCCATCTTCCCATGAAATGTTCCCTTGGTATCTCTAATTTTCTTGAAGAGATCTCTAGTCTTTCCCATTCTATTTTTTTTCCTCTATTTCTCTGTATTGCTTGCTGAGGAAGGCTTTCTTATCTCTCCTTTCTATTCTCTAGCACTCCACACTCAAATGGGTGTATCTTTCCTTTTCTCCTTTGCTTTTTGTTTCTCTTCTTTTCAGAGCTATTGGTAAGGCCTCCTCAGACAGTCATTTTGCTTTTTTGCATCTAGACACAGACAACTTCACTGATGAAATCTATCAAAAAAGAAATAAAATCAAATTTACCTAATTTAGTAGATGTATAGTGAGGTATAGTAGAGGTATAGAGGAAGTGAGACTATGTCCTAGTTCTTTTTATGTTATCAGCATGTACTTAATAACAAAATAGGATAAAAAATCAAAAAAATTATAAATATTCATCATAAGTATAGATGACAAAACTTTGAAAATATAAATAAATAAATTCATCAATACATAATAAAATATAATACAGAATATTCAAATTATGTTTATCCAAGGAATGTAAAAATAATGTCATGACATTAACAGAAGAAAAGATGAACATAATTATATGATCATCTCAATATATATAAAGAAGTCACATGCAAAAATTGCAAACATGTGTATAATTTAAAAATTCAGCAAAATAAAAAATGAAACAAAAGCCATACACTCGTAGCTGATTCATGCCAATGTATAGCAAAATGAATACAGGATTGTAAAGCAAAAAAAAAAAAAAAAAAAAGCTATATCAAACATAGGTAGTCCTGATGATTCAGTGTTTTCCTCTCAAATATTGTAAACAAGAAAAAGAGATACTCTTCAACACTTCTTTTAAAATTTTTACTAAGGACTCAGTNAATAGAAAAAAAAAAAAAAAAAAAAAAAAAGGCTATATCAAACATAGGTAGTCCTGATGATTCAGTGTTTTCCTCTCAAATATTGTAAACAAGAAAAAGAGATACTCTTCAACACTTCTTTTAAAATTTTTACTAAGGACTCAGTTAACATGAGAAAGGACAAGAAAAACAATTTCAAATAAATAAAGGGGAATAAAGATTAAAGTGAAAGAAATACAACTATCATACTCATAGACAGACATTATTTATATGAAATCCTAATATAGAAATCCTAAGAGATCCAGAAACAACTAGAACTTTGAGTTCTGCAAGTTTGTGGGATACAAGTCAATATATACGAGCCCATATAATTTCTATAATTATACAAATATGTAATACAAAATATAACTTAAAATGAACTTATAAATATTGTAAACATGAATATCTTGAAAAAATTAGGTTTTAGATATAAAAGTTGTCTATTTTAAAATCTACAAAGTATTGCTAAGATGAATTTAAGAGACTTAAAAGATGGAGAGATGTATCACATTCATGGATGGGAAGGCTGAGTATGTTTGAAACATCACTTTCTCCAAAATAATCTGCAAGTTCACCTCAGTTTCAATCTTACTTCCAATAAGTTATGGGGTTTTGGGGGTTTTGTATAACATAATAGCAAGTGATGCATAGATCATAAAATTTATATGGAAATATTAAGAACCTAGTAAGTATAGACAAATCTTTACAGAGAACAAATTTGGGGAACTCGACTTCAAGATTCAGTGTAAAGTTAAGGTAAAACCAAATAAGGGTAACTAAATAACAATTGGTACAAACAGTATATGTTAATAAAAAGCCAACAGACTCATACAGTGATTTTATACAATAGCAACCAAGCAATTCAATAAGTATGGGTTTTTGTTTTTTTTTGTTTTGTTTTGTTTTGTTTTAATGCCGCTAGAAAAACTAAATATGCAGTGGAACAGGGAAATTAGGCTCTTAATTTTGCAACTTTGAGTTAAGCTAAGTATCCTTAGATCAGACACAGAAAAAATAATTAAAAAAGAAAATAAAAATCAATTAAATTTCACTGAAACAAAATACTTCTGCCCATTAAAGATACTTTTAAGGACTTGCCTTGTGGTACAGTGGTTAGGACTCTGCTTCCACTACAGGCAACTTGGGTTTGATCCCTGGTCTGGTAACTAAGATTCCACATGCCATGTGGCAAATATATACATATATTTTTTTTTTCTTTAAATATATATATATTTAAAGAAAATAGACCAAAAACTGGGGGAAAAAAAAAAAACAGAAGAAAAAGAAAGAAATCTTAACAACTTATTCAGTTCAGTTCAGTTCAGTCCCTCAGTCGTGTCCAACTCTTTACGACCCCATGAATCACAGCACGCCAGGCCTCCCTGTCCATCACCAACTCCTGGAGTTCACTCAGTCTCACCTCCATCGAGTCAGTGATGCCATCCAGCCATCTCATCCTCTGTCGTCCCCTTCTCCTCCTGCCTCCAATCCCTCCTAGCA